>PVJH01026854.1:0-29489 GCA_004026705.1 Nesogale talazaci
AGGATATGGTAACATTGCAAAGACACCCATCAATCAAAGCCAATCCCGGAAGAGCTGCACATATACATGGGGCAAAAAGAATAAAAGACTCCAGTCCATAAAGCATGAACACAGATTCCTGCACCTCGGGCTCTGCCTGGGAAACCAAAAGGTCCTTCAGGAGCATTTTGCCAAAAGCACCAGCCCTCGGGCTTTCCTAAAAGACTCTAAGTCTTTTGTAGAACAATGTTGGATAGGTAAGGACTGGCCTGGGCTGGTCCTTTGTAGTTACCCTGCCTTCTGATGTCTGGCCCATGTGCCAGGAGGAGTCAAGTATGCTCAGATGGACCACATTCTGGACATGGCTTAGTGACTCCACTTGATGGCCGTTGCTAATATTAGAACCCAGGTCACCCAGGCTGTCCTCACTGATCCTGATTCTGCCATGTCTAATGACTTCTCCATACCATCTCCAGAGGTCCCCCCCCGCCCCATCCACACACACAAAGGAGAACTAGCTACCTCACTGAACATAGCTCTTAAGTAACTAAGAACTCCAAGGATCACAACATCCCACTGCTCTGAGATGTCCCAAGTTGCCCAGGATACACAGACTGAAATCTCTGCCTTTGCCCACCACCATGCATGTGTGACCACCCCTCTCCAACCCCTCAGCATGGACTTGGGCCCCATCCATGGGGTAGTATCTGTGTGGTTTCAGCGAGTTGGCTCCAGCTCTAGTCCAGGGGCCATCCCATTGCATGTGATCCAGAGATCAATCCAAAGGCACCAGTTGTCATTCCAACAAAGTGAAACTGTTGTCATTGAATTGAATTAGATTCAAATGGCAACCTCATGTGTTCTAGCTTGGAACTATGCTTCAACGTGTTTTCAATGACTTATTTTTCAGAAGTACATCCCAAGGCCTTTCTTCCCAGACATCTTTTGTTGGGCTCAAACTTCTAGTCTTTTTGGTTAGCAGCCAAAAACCAAGTGCCCTCATCATTGGCACCTCCCAGGAACTTCACCCAAAGTGAAGTCTTAGAGTTTGGGTCAGGGATGGGGAAAAGACTTTGACATAAAAAGGTAAAGTGTACTGGTGTGATCTCTAGAGTGACACAGCTACTGCACTAACCTGAGCAAAGATAGCCTGACAATTTTGCACGTGTCTAAACTTAAAGCAAAAGCCCATTCTCAGAGCATATTGATTATGTAGGCCTCTCTTTCAAAAATTTCCTCTACAGTTAAACCAGATTGAATTTGAATTCCTATGGCAGAGAGCATCCTACCTACTACCTACTATTTCAGGTTCTTCAAGCACACCTCTCCATCTCTTTCCAGCTCCACCAAGTTGAATCCCTTGTTTGGGGTTCCCTATGCCATTGTCCTAGCCTGTCATCCTCCATCTTTCTCCCTCCAAACTGCTGATACCATTCTTTACATCCCACTTCCCTTCCTTCCATGACAGGAAGCGATCATCGCCTCCATGGAGTTCTTTGTGGTCCTTTCAGATGCATGTCTCCGGCTGTAGCTTACAGATATTAGGCCCTCCCTCGCTACAGAGGATGGATGATTACTCTTCTCTGAGTCCCCAGCACCAAACACAAGAACTCAGGCAAAGGAAGCACCCCATAGACATTTCCGGAATTGAACTTGGGGAAGCCACACTGTGCCAACCTGTTCATGAGTGGCGCGGCTTTGTCACTGGGATGATGCTTACAGTCACTTGCTCTCTTTCTCTCTCTCTTTTCACAGCCCAGGATTCTTTGAAACCAAGAGAAGCCTTTGAGAGATGATGGCATGGGGCATACTGTGGACAAGTAATTGAAGATCAAAGAGGGGATCAGAGCATCAAGTCCACATTGCAAACTCCTTTGCAATATAACACCCAAACTCAAGCAAGGCTAACAATGTCCCTCCACACACTCAACAAAGATTCTACCAAACGGGCCCATGTACCCACACTTCTCTCGCTAACTCATAGGCCCAGTTCCCACCTCTGCCCCTCCACTAGCCACCTGCCTGGCTTCTGGTCCACCTCTCTCCACCCAAGAGAGTGCACTGGGCCCTACCCACTCTTTTGAGGTAATGCAATTGTATATAGGGGAGTAGGAATTTCTTGCTGCTTAACCTCTTGTTTGGTAAACTTCCAGACTCACACCCTAAAAAAGGGTTTGAATTTTTCCCCCATCCCCACCCCAAACCTGCTTCTGCCCTTTCCTGATATCCTGGGCAAAGGGTCATACGTTCTCCCCTGGAGTCTGACAAGGCGAAGCAAGTGCCAAAGAGAGGCTCAGCCATCTTTCCTGTCTACTGAAGACATGAGACGCGGAATGCCAGGATTTGCCAACTGCCTCATTACACCCCGAATCTAAATCTGGAAGCGCGAAGACACAAGTGGCCACTGTGGGAAAATGCTCCTGGTGCAGCCGGAAGTGGAACATCGCGTGAGAGAGGCCGATTCCAAAATGCGCTATTTCAGCGCCTGGCAGAGAGCGAGCGCTCAATTAGTAGCCGTGAGTGGATTTCCTGAACCAAACAGCATCCTCTTGATGGTGGATGCATAGAACTGAAATCAGAAAGAGAGACAGTTTTAAAAAGCATCCTCCTGGTAGTTTCTGGAGTGGGGTATTTATAGGTGACTTGGTGTTTTGGTTCCCATTATTTTTCGAATGTTCTAGAGTGAACATAAATTATTTTGTAATAATAAAATCTAAGTCATTTTTACAAGGTGAACAGCGCTTAAAAAAAATCCTCCGTACAAAACAAAGCCAAAAATGAAAAAGAAAAGCTGGGTTCTGTCAGCCAAACTCCACAACCCACACACCAGCCAACCTGCTTCCTGCCCACACAACCCCTCCCTCCCTTTTCCGTCTTGACTTTCGGCAGCTCAGAATCAAACGATTGGAGTGTTGTTTTTTTTTTTTCTTGTTTGTTTGTTTGTTTGTTTGTTTTTTCTCCCATCAGAACCAGAACCCAGTGTGAGAAAGCCCCATGACCCGGAGGACTGAAGAAGACCTGACCAAGGGGCAGCACCTGCCCACTTCCGGTTCCTCTACAGAAAGTACTGTTACAGCCCAGGCAGGACGCAGAGGACCCCACACGGCAGATCCAGGAAAAGCTAGCAAAGAAGTGAAGTTCTAAGTCTTAGCAAACAACTCAGTATTTTAATATTGTACCAAGGCCCCGTTAAGATAACCCTTTCTCATCCTGTAGGTTTCCACCACTCGCGTGTGGCTCCAAACCCAATCCATAACCTATGTCTTTGTCATCACTGCTGGTATCTCATTTATCTGCAACAAGTAGGTGCAAAGGGAGAGAAGAGAGGGGGAAAGAGACAGGGTGGTCACTTGGGTAAAATACCATATTTGCTATGAATTCCTGGGCCCACAGACATCAAAGGCTGGCCTGATAGCTTGTCAGAGAGGGGAAATAGAGGCTGCCCTGCTGCTGTGGGGAGCCTCAAAGAGGATCTTTGGGATCCTCCTTCCTCTGGGTTCTTCCAGGACTGTGAACTCAAGGAAGTTCCCTTTGCTTTCTTGCCCTTCCACAGTCAGAACTGCCCAAGCAGATGGGGTCAAGGCGGTCTAGCTTGCAACAGGAAGAGTTCAGAGGGGACCAGCATCTGTGACGTGGGTCACCTCATGAAAAGGAAAAGTTCAGGAGGGCCAGACCACAGACTCAGTTTCTGCCACCTGCAGCCGCATCCCTTCTGAAAGCCACCTCACCTCTCACAGACTTGATGCAAACAGACACTTACACACTGTTCATGGCAGGCAGTGTTCACAAAAGCCGGAGGTGGCAGCAGCCTAAATGTCCACCAGCAGATGAGTGGATAAACAACAGCGGGGTGTGCTCATGCAATGGGACATTATCAAGCCATAAAGAGAGGTGAAGTCCTGCCACATGTTATAACATGGATGAACTTAGAAAACATGATTCTGGGGAAAGTGAGTCAGTTACAAGAGCGAAAATAATGTATAGGTCCAACTTATATGAAGTATCTAGAGTAGGCAAGTGCAGAAAGACCAGAATTCTCTATACACTTAGTGGTGGTATGGCAGAGGCATGAGGGCCTCCTTGCCTAGGGAACCCTGTTAGGAACAATGGGATAAAGTGGAACTGTTTAATGGTGATGATTGACCCATACGGTAAACATAACTGATGTATGTCACTGAATGATACATGTGGAGGACGTTGAGAGGGCAAGTGTTTTGTTGCATATGTTGACCAAGAAAATGAAAAAGAAGCGTGGTTAAGGATCGCTTCTTTTCCTAGCTGTTGCCGGGATCTAGTGAGATCAGTTTGATAAAGCTGCGTGCACCCGGCCTGGCATCTCTGAACTCCACCCCTGGCAGGAAGCGTCTTCTGATCATCTCTCACTGGTCCTCGGCCCCACTGCCCTGTAGCTTTCAGCACACAGGCAGGTCCTGAAGATCACCTTCCTGGAGGAATGCTAGCCTGAACCGAAAGAGCCAGGCAGGATTTCCTCTCCACCTGCCCACCGCCCACTATGTGCCCAAAGTGACTGGTCTGGAGCTCAGAAAGGACAGTCGTACCTCCTTCCAGATATACTGAGAGAACAAATAAGACAATGCCAGTGAAGGCCTTACACCCGCCTGCATGCAGGGAACTTTGACCTTAGTGTTCCTCCTGGCCTCACCCTTGGGGGGTTGATCCTAACAACTGGCAACTCCCCAGGTGTCAGAGTGAGATGGCGCTCTCAGCCATTCTCAATGGCTGATTTTTCAGAGACTGTCAGGTCTTTTTTCTAAGACAACTCTGGGTAGAAGAAGGGAATAGAACCTCCAACCTTTCGGTTGGCCGCTGTGTTGACTTCTTATTCCACCCAGGGACTCCTTTTAAACGTGGTCCCCAGGATCCCCAATCCCCATTCTTGCCTCCATAGCAGGCATCACCAAGCCAAAAGGATGATGGGGAATTGGAGGTCAGTCGTCCTATCACCTTTCTTCCACGCCTCGCAAACCTAAGTTCCACCAGGGCTCGGCCTAAGGTCTCCCTTCACGGTTGCTATGTTCCCAGCCCCTGGTACAGCACCTAGATATAGTAGGTGTTTAATAAATATCTGCTGGATGAATAAAGGAATCGAATGTGAGGGTTGGCACAGATCATCACCAAGGCCCATTCCAGCTCGGAGAGTCTCTGACTAGTTCACCATTTTTGACAGCTTTGGAAGAAAAGTTTAAAATGAGCCCCAGAGAAGCTGTTTCACCGGTCCCCGGGGGAGACTGGGGATGGTTGCTGCTGACAGGCTTCTGAACACTCAAGTTGTGTGAAAATGTACGCCTATTTTTTTAAAACCTGAGAAAGGAGACTACTGGATCCCCAGCCCCTCTCCCAGGACTGGCCACACTCAGGATGCAGGGCACTGAGCCAAGAGGCACAGCAGTGGGCAGCAGGGACCCTAGCCAGACAGAGAGCCCTCCCAGGGTCAGCAATGGACAGCTAGCTTTGAGCAAAGCAGTGGCCTTGGGGACCCAGGCTAGGCCCAGAGTCCGCCCAGTGTCAGCAATGGTCAGTTAGCTTTGAGCAAAGGAGGCCAAACGTCACAGAAGCACAGGTGACAGCAGTAGCCCAGGTCCCCAACAGTTTCTCCCCTTTTCCAAAAAGAAGGGAACTTCACACCTACATGCAAGAAAGGGAGCTCTTGGACATGCCCTGAATGTCTCCACTTCACCCAGTGCTGTGGATTGACTGTGTGTTCCTCAATGACATGGTAAAGCCCTACTCCCCAGAATCCATGAATGCGGTCGTGTTTGGAAAGTGGGTCTTTACCAATGTAGTCAAGGTAGGAGGCTGTCCTACTGAGTTGGTGTGGGCCCTAAAACAAATATAGAAGCCCTGGGGGTGTCGTGGACTATGTGTTGCACTGTAAACCACAGGATCAGCAGTTTACACCCACCACCCACCCTGCAGGTAAAAGAAGAAGGTTTCTGCTCCCATCCAGATTTACAACGTCAGAGACCCCGAGGGGCAGTTCTACTCTGACTCAGGCAGTGAGCTTGATTTGGTTGAATCCATTAGGACTCTGTCCCTTACACAAAAAAGGATGGCCCAGGGAGGAAGAGTGTTATTTCTACAGTCCAAAGAACACCGAGGAATGCTGAGCAGAAGCTAAGAAGAGCCCAGGACTGATCCTCCCCTAGAGTCTTTGGAGTGATCACAGCCCTGCTGACATGTTGACCTTGGATGTCCAGTCTCCAGAACTGCGATGGAATCCATAGCTGCTGGTTGGAGCCCCCTAGTTTATAGGACTTGGTTATTATAGCTGCTTTAGGAATTGAAAACACCCAGCCTTTGAGAGCATTCGGCTTGGAATGCAAATTCCAGGTCCCTGTCTCAGAACTCTACAATCAGAACTAGGGGTAAGGCCTGCAAACGTACATTTTCAAATAGCTCCCCAGACACATCGGATATATAACCAAGTCTGAAAACCGCCATTCTCATAAAAAGGGAACAGATCAATAGAAGCATGCCCCCCCCTTTATTGGGTGTATAACTAATTAGTTCCACGTTTCTCGTCTAGCTCTGGAAAGAAGATGGTCCAGTCACGCAGGCCCCTGCTCTGCAGGGCAGATTGTTGAAAATCACCTGGGGAGTCCCAAGGATACTGAGCTGGGGTTTCACCCTGAACAACTCAGACTTGACCGATATGATGTGCAGTTTGGATCTGGAGTCTTGACATGGTGGTTCTAATATGTAGTGAGGTTTGAAAACTACAGCTCAAACTGCCCCTCACCACCTCACTCCCAGAGAAAGCTCCAACCACTACAAACACCTCTCTACCATAAGTTGACCAGATGTCCCACTTTTTAACAATTTGTCTGCATCCCACGGCATTTTAAAATTAAAATAAATATATTACAATACTAATTTTGCATTCTTTGAAAATTTTTGTTGCTCCATATAGACCAAATTTTTCATCAAGAGCCCCCCCCCCCGCCCCGTTAATAGTGTCCCACTTAAAATCTGGCGACTTTACCAGCCCTCTCCCCACCAGCACTTTGGGTCTGAGATGCCACCGATTGAGAAAGGAAGAGGCAGCGTGCTCACACTGCAAGACCCTGGGACTTCAGGGGGCACACACTCGGGCCTGAGAATCCACCTGAAAACCCCCAAGTCTATCTCATCAATTTGCTAATCAAAAAATTACTCAGTAGCACATACTTTTCCATGGAAAACGTCTGTAGATTTTTACTTACTCTTGTAGTGGCAGATCTAAACACTCAGGAAATTTTTGAGATTTCTCTCACATATATCTGCAGTTTGACGAAAAGCTATGTCGGCATCTAGCACTTGAGACAATCAAGCACGACAGTAAAAAGACCTGGCGATCCTCTTCACCAAAGTTTTAATCCCAAACCCCCCACTGACCAACTGTGCAACTGTAAGCCAATTAGCTACCCTCCCTCAGCCCCATTTCCTGCACTCATAAAGCATACAGAGCATTGCCTCACACTTAGATCCCTTGAACTGTCAAAAGGAGAAACCTATCTGTCTCAGAAGAAGTACAGCCAGAATGCTCCTTAGAGGCAAGGATGGCAAGATGCAAATTCACACACTTTGTACATGCTGTCAGGAGAGACCAGTCCCTGGAAAAGGACATCACGCTCGGTTCAGTAGGACAGCGAACAAGAGCCCTCAGCAAGATGGACAGAGACAGGGGCCTCTAGTGTGGGCTCAAGCAGAGGAACGGTGGTGAGGATGGTGCAGGGCAGGGCAGAGTTGCTATGGGCTGGAACCACAGCAGCACTGCAGTGTCTCCTTCACCCGCACTGCTGGATGTTGATGGAGGCCCGGTGCTGGGGCTATGGGTGGGGCTGAGAGCCGCCAAAGCCAGCAGTTTCAGCTCACCAGCCACCCCATGGGAGCAAGACCTGCTTTGTGCTCCTGTGAAGATTGATGGCCTTGGAAACCCACAAGGGCAGTTCTACTGTGCCCCACATGGCAACCATGAGTTTAAATTCACTCAAGGGCAGTGAGCTGGGTTTGGTTTTATTGGCCTTCACATTGCATGCTGGCACATAGTAAACGCTCATTCCATCTCTGCCAAAGTTAAAAATATCAGGTCATATTTTTTTTTTGGTCACCATTGAGTGCTTCATCTTATTCCTAGTTTTCCTTGAGAGCAGGGGTCCTCAAACTTTTTAAACAGGGGGCCAGTTCATTGCCCCTCATACTGTTGGAGGGCCGGACTATAGTTCAAGAGGGAAAAAAAAACTATGAACAAATTCACTCAGGTTCGGGATGAGTTGTCTGCTAAGCAGGACAGGAAGTGGTGGCAAAAACACTGGCGAACTGGATAAATGTCCTCGGCTGGCCATATGTAGTCCACGGGCCATAGTTTGAGGACCCCTGAGGAACTTGGCTGGACCCCTTGGCTACCATTCTGCCAAACTCAGATACCCTCAATTATTCTAGAACCCCGCCTTTCTTACCAAGTTTTGCCAGCTCTTTGACCTTGAACTTGCTACTTAACTTCTCTGAGCCTCAGTTTCCTCATCTCCAAAATAGAGAGGGAAAAGGGCTCATGCACTTCAAGTTTATTTCAAGAGCCAAGTGGCTACTTTTTATCTAGTGCTGAGCACAATGCCTGGCACATCGTCTCTCCAGATACTCAAGAGCTAAGGGAGAGGGGAAAAAAAGTCATTCAGAGATCCCCCCCACCTGCCAATACAACCAGTGGGTAGAAAAGATGCCTCCTGACGGCTCTTGGGAAGTTGACGATCCCAAATCCAGAGTCCGGGCAGAGGCACCTCATCTCCTTTCTGGTCCTCCTAGGATGACACTGAAGAATGCTGACTCCAGCTTGGGGCCCCTCTCACCAGCTTCCCATCCGACTCACTCCATTTAATTCTGGCAATCCAATTCCCTTTCTTTCACCCGGAAATCGATGTTTAATTAACACATTATTGGAAAAATCAACACAGTTTTCAATGGGGCTGCAATGAAGCTAATGCAGCTCAGCTTGGGGGCCGCAGACCATCTTCTCCTTCAGAAAATGGTCTTCTCCAGTCCCTGCCTCTCAACCAAGAAAAATTCCCTCCTCCCTGGAGTCCTCCTTCTGAGAAACCCCTGTCTCTGGGTTCATAGATCTCCCACCCCTTCTTATCATTGGCCTCCTGACATAAGATCACCCTGCTCCTGAAAGAGAGTGCCCTTTCCTGGGGCCCCCGTAACCCCACCCAGAGGTTGTCTAGATGATTTCATATACTCCTTCTCTCCAGACCAGAACTAGCACTCACTAACCCAAGAGAAGTAGGCAGCTGCCATGTCCTGATCCCTGAAGTGGGAAGGGAAACAGAGGTTTCTGATCAGAATGAAAGCTATCACATGTCCTCCCCAGTCTCCAGAACTTAGAAGCTGATCTAGCACACACACACACACACACACACACACACACACACACCATTGGTGAACTCTTCTTGGGAGCTCCAACACCTCTTCTCCATGGCTCAGAATAGAGTTCAGTACAAGTTCTCAGAAACAGTGCCAGCTCTGGCCAGGATTCAAGGTCTGTCACTTCTCATTGTGGAATTCTAGAATAGCTACTTACTTAGACCATCTAGTTACCAATTTCTTCAACAGTCACAAAAGGATGCTATCCAGCCAAATGAAAGACAGTAGAGCATTAAACCCTGCTAACAGTAGGAGCTAGGCAACTGCTGATTCACTGGAATCTTTCACTGAAGGTCAGCACCTACCTACACTAAGGATCAAGAGCAGTAGAGGTCCATCAAGGTCCAGGTCACAGACAGAGGAAGCAACAGGCTCTGGACTCTCTGCTCCTGCCTATCTACCATTACCCCAAATCATCTGAACTCATTCCTTACGCAAGATACCCCAAATAGGGGAGGTGCTAACTGAGGCACTATGGGAAACAGAGTTCCCAAAGTACTCTCAAGAAGATGGCCAGTGGTGCCCCTCCTGAATCTGTAGCATCTCCCCTTAAGCTGAAGTGCCTCTGACTATCAGCAGCCTGTTCAATAGACCCCAGAGTCATGAACTTGTCTGCCCTGAAAGCAAGTCAACTCTGAAGAAATCAAGTTCCCAGAGCCGGGAACCAGAAGAAGAGATCCAGGGAGGTTGGGTGGCAACAGGCCAAGACCAGAGACTGGAGGGTCAGGGCCCCATGATTGCAATCTTGGCCCCTCTTCCTATTAAGTGACCTGGGGCATACAACTGAACCTCTTTGGGGATCAGTTTTCTCATCTGTAATCAGAAGATTGAGTGAGATGATCAATGTCAAGTGGTTTGTTTGGGCTTATTTTTACTTCATAATTATCTTTATTGCATTGTTACAATTATCGATGCTCCAGAGTCCAGGAGAAAGGTGGGACCATCTTCTCCTCTAACGAGTTACCCTCTCAGCAACCCAAAGGAGCAGCTCTCCCTGTCTCCTAGGATCACTATGCATTGACTCAAGGGCAGTGAGTTTTGGGCATGGCTGAGCTTATTTCTATTGCATCTGGAGGTGGACACAAAATACATATAGATGAGGGCTAACTCTGCCTCCAGGGACATTACCTCAGTGGCCTGGTGTCTGCTGTGATAAGAGTACTTACACCACAGGATCAATTCTAACTCATAGCAGCTCTGTATGACATGGCAGGACTGATCTTGTGGGTTTCCGAGTGTCTAACATTGTACCCAACACAGAGCCAGGACCCAAAAGTTGACCAGTCACCACAGTAAGGGTACTAAAGTGAGTAATAGTTGTTAAATTGACAATAGAGGTAATCAGAAGACCCCCAGATTCCATCCCTTGGGAATCAGAAGACAAAGGTAGTAAACACTCTACCCGCCCACCTTCTTTCCATCTCTAGCACGTCTCCTTCCTCTCGCTTCCCCATTAGCAGAAAAATGGATGATGTCATCTCAAAGAAAGATGACTGCATGCTTTTTCACTAAACCAGGACGCTTTGGAGCACTAATAATGACATTAGGACAGAGGATTCAACAGGAACTGTCTCTACAAATCAAGGCACCTGCTCACCCCAACTCAAGGTCATAAAGAAATAGCTTTATGGTTTGCTTCAAGATACTGGAAAAGGGAGAGGCCTCTTGGGACTCAGGATCCATCTTTCTCCAGCCTCTTACTCACTCTCCCAAAACACATACACACATTTGACTAGTCTGTTCAGCTCTCCCCACATTCAAGATGAAGGTTAACACTATGGGTGGATTGGGGGAACTAGGAGAAACCTGCCACCCACATTCCATAACATTATATTTCCCAACCCGCCAATGTAAACAGAAATTAAACACTTGGGGACCACTGGCTGGGCCCAGGCACCCCTTTCTTGGAAGACAGGGCTAACTGGGAGAAGCGAACAGACTCTCAAACCTTCAGGATCCAGACACCAGCTGTTCAGATATGAAGTCCTAACTTCCTCTGTGAGCACCCAGGATGAATAGGACTAACTGGATTGGGAATGCCGGGCACCCCACCTGGGTCTCTGCTTCCAAAATATTCAGGAGATGACTGTGAACTTGGAGAGTAGCTCACTAAGACGTGTCTTCCTCCAGTCTACAGCCAACCCTTCAGGGATTGAGCCTGTCCTTCCTCAGAAGCACCAAACTACTTCACCAAGACCCCATTCTCCTCTGACCCACGAAAAGGAAGTAATCCATCCAGGAAGCTTGGAGTGATGCTCGCTCTCTGGGTTGAACTTGGACAAGCCATTTAACCTCGAAGACCCTCAGTTCTGCCCTCTGTAATTGACAAGAATAAGTGAGAGGAGAGCCCATCTCCCTTTTACTCCTAGCATGATACTGTAAGGATGGTGAGCTCTGGGATGAGACACATCTAGATTCAAATTTTTGATCAACCATTTTATAAGGTTACTTTTTCTAAGCTATGTCTCCATCTCCCCCTCTGTCAAAGCTAAGCCCTGACAGTATACTGCATTGAGAGAGAGCAGTTTTGAGAATTAATATGAGGGATGATGTGCAAACAACTTGGTAGGGAACACAACTAAGAAAATGTAGCTATATTACTACAAGTATAGTGATGACGGGGATGGCTCATATTAAGGAGACCATGAAGGAAGCAGGGGGGACCCTGAGCCAGACATGGAGAAGCCTTTTCTGCTGAACTACAGCTTAGACCTCAGAATTCTTCTAATAGATCTGGACTTGCAGGGCCACAGGGGGCAAAATGAAGACTACTAGAAGTCAACTCCCAGTCTTCCCAAAAGACACCTCCCCAGGCACTGGAAGAAAATAAGACAGGTAAAACTAACACTACCTTTGGTTTTGGTTTGGGGGTTTTTTTCCCTGCAATAAACAGATATTTGTTGAAAACCTGCTGTGTGCCATGGAATGCCCTGGACACTTGGGACGGTTTGGCCTCACAAAGCCTTCATTCTACAGAAGGAGCTAGACAAGACCAATATGTAATGTCATGTCACCATTCACATGGTCATATGATACATGAAACAAAAGACAGGAATGGGTTCCAAAGGGCCAGAGGACTGGGATGAAGTGGTTTTGCTAGAAAGCTGGTTGGGAAAATTCTCTCTCTGGGGAGGAATTCTCTGAGCAGAGACCTACAAGGCTGAGCCAAGAGTTTACCTACACCACCTAACCCCAGTCCTGAGCCCAGCACTGCCACCTGTGGCTGGCCCAGCGACACCACTGCACCGCTTCATCTCCAAAGCAGGCAGAGCTGGCCCTCCCGTGTGGGAGCTGCAGGGCGGCCTCCATCGTTCACCAGTGGGTGCAGGCTTGGAAACTGGGCCTAGCGATGGGGGAACAGGGACGCTGGGTCCATGTCCTTCTGGACAGTGATCTCGATCAGCAAGAACTGTTTCTTCCTTGGCCAGTCTCCCCTCCACACTCAAGGGGTCTTGTAAGGAGAAGGAGGCCAGGGGATCCCAAGAGCCCCCTCTCCTGTGCGTTTGGCACATAATTCTCCCCCAAGGCAGCCTGCTACCCACATCACCCCTTTTCCCCAGCAGTGACGTAACCCTGTCTCCCTAACACTTCAAGGTCATCCACAAGAAGAGACAGGAACATCAGAAAGGTGGAACCACTCACATTTTGCTTGAAGGGATTTTTTTAAGGAAAAAAAAATATGTCTTACCCTTTCCCTTATAATTACTATTAATGTGGGCACACCTTTAGCGGAAGGAGAAAGGAAAATGGCGTCTGGTAGCGAAGGCAGTAGGTGCCCAGGAGAACCCTGGGGATCGGGCTGCTCTCTGAGTCCTGGATGATCTGTCGCTGGGGCCAAGCCACCCAGAGGTGGCTGACGCAGGCGCGGGGGGGGGGCCGGGGGGCGGGGCGGGGGACAGCAGGCTGCTCCTTGGCTCTCCGCAGAATGCTCCGGCGAGGTGGCAGGGAAGCCCTCAAATTCGCCCACCTCATTCCTTCTCCCCCTTCTGTCTGCACCCGCCCACCAGTCACCCATGAGCACACCCACCCACGGGCGTGCTCGGTGGACGTGGGAATGTCAGACTAGGCTTCCTGCTGGAGTCGGAGCGGCTTCTCCCCCTCCACCTCCTTCTCATCTTCCTGGGAAACTCCACCACGGGGCGGCCCCCCTCAGCACCCCTTTCTCACCCTCCTTCTCCCAGGTGCAGGCAGGTAAGCTGGCTATCGCTGTGAGCACACCACCTCTCCACTCACACATGCACTCCAGGCGAGCACCCGCCGACAGAACAGAAAGGCAGGCAGCCCCCCGTTCAAACCGAGCACAGCGTGGACAATCCCGTGTTGCCCAACGGGCGGGCACACCGGCACTGGATAAAACACCCCCTTGCCTCCAAACCCCTTCACAGCCCCCAACCCCAAAGCAGTGCCAAGGGCACACCAGGAATTCCAAGACCAGCTATCATTTGTAGAGAGAGGCGAGGAAGACAAAGACATCGCTTCGTCCTCCCAACGAACCACGACAGCGCTCTGGTATATTCTGTAATGCCCTCTGGCTTCACACAGCCCACCGATGGGCTCACTCTGTGCATTGGGGGTGGGGTTGGGGGAATCAGACACACGTGGGTGTTGGGGGGTGGGGGGGAATGATCTGTGTCTCTACTATCCAAGCTTCTCCCCAGAGGGAACCCAGTCCAGACCCCATCTTCCCAGGATAACCTTCCCCCAGTGTGCAGCAAACATATTATTTCACGGATGGTTAAATTGGATCATTATCACCAGGTGCTTATTTGGCCTAAAAAAAAAAAAAAAAAAGAACGAAAGAAAGGGAAATCATTCATGTCACCCACCCCCACTCCAATTTTCTTCTCATGTGGTCCCCTCCCCAAAACACTCTCCAACACGCTAATCCCATGAACTGCGACACATCACATCTTTCGGGAAAGAATAATGGCGAGAAGCAAGGAGAGGGAGCGGTGAGGAGGCGACGCTGCTGGCACGGTACTGCGTCTGCCCGTCCCCGTATGAGGATGAGGAAGAGGAGCCATGGTGGAGGCCGGAGATGAGGAGCACAGGAAAGGGGAAGGAAGCGAAACCAGAGGCAGCCTTCGGTGACCCTGTATGTGAGCGAGAGCGAGTGTGTGTGCAAGACCCTGTGCAAGTGCGTGTGGGGCTGTGCGGCGCTGCCCTCCTATCAGGAGGCTGCCTCCATGTGGCATGTAGGAAAGGCCATCGCACCACTGTTGTGTTGCAAATAAAAAAAAAAAGAGCCGCAGAGCCATCAGAAACAGAATTTTCTCGTCGAGATGGAAAGGGCTAGAGACAGGGGGAGGGGGTGACGGGGTGGAGGAGAGCGGCATGTGGAAATACAAGGCAAGATCATGGCAGAATTGGGGGAGGATGAAGGGGAACGTTGGTGGTGGGGTGGGAAAAATTGCACACGCACGGACAGAGACACAAACACACACAATACCCAAACGCCAACCCCGCGCTCCACCGTTCATCCAAGACTGACAACCGACCCCTATCTCTCGGCTGCGTCTCGGTACCCCCAAAGCTGGGGCGGACAGATTTCTGTATCTCAGTTTTGCAGCGGTGGGCTAATTACAACCAAGCCCCCCTCGCCAAATTAACCCTCCCCTCCCTCTCTCTCCCTTTTCTCTCTCTCTCTCTCTCTCTCTCTCTCTCTCTCTCTCTCTCTCTCTCTCTCTAAAAGGCCAATTGAAGAATAATGTGTTTTTAGAGATAATGGATTTTTTTTTTCAAGGAGCGAGAGAACGGGGATGCAGGACAGAAATTCTGCAAAACGATGACTTCCGACCTCACCTCCGTCTCCTCTCACATCTCGATTCACTGGAGCGTCTCCTGTCCCACCCTCCGACCGTCCCCTTGTCCCCCACCACCCCAAAGAAAAGACTTTCCTACCATGCACATCGACAAACACACCAACCGCCACCCAATCTCAGTAGCCGATCTCAAAACCCCAAGCATCAATCCACTTCGATACATCCTTTTTCTTATATAAGCAGCACATCATCAACAGACTCAGTCGAAACGCAGCATTAAATGAAGAAATCAACAACCAAAAAAAAGGCGGCCAGACCTCGGTCCAAGCCCCAATCATGAATAGGAGGGAGGAACCAAAGAAACCCAGGCGCAGTCACCCCTCAGAATCGAAAATCCTTTTGATTTCTGACTAGCCCCGCTTTGTGAAAAGCAATATTCAAAAAACAGTAATTTTGCTAGGACAGGCCAGAAAGCTCCAGAAAAAGAAAGAGAAAAAAAAAAAAGACATTCGCACAGTCTGGTTGATTTCAAAAATTAACCCAGCCCTGTAGCTCACTTTAATAGCGAACTTCCAGTGTCCAGGCTTTTTCCCCCTCTTGCAGAAGGATGACTGGTTCACAAGATAAACCCCAGGCTGCAGAAAATGGGCCAAGAATCCTTACCCCCTTCCCAAGCTCAAAGAGACCAAACAATAGGGCTGGCTCTCGGCTCGACCTGCACCCATCTGAGATAGCGTCCGTCCCAATGTGATCGAGGCAGATTACGCGCAAAGATTTGAGGAAATTAATAACAATACCAGCCTTGCCTGGTCTCTTTCTCTTCCACCCACCTGCCACGTACCCAGTAGCCCTTAGGTAAACTTGCCCATCACAACCAGCGGGACCATTTTAACTTGCACGGCGATGCAGAAGCCCTTGAGCGATGATGGGAGGCTCTACCCAGAATGGCAAATTCATAAAGGGCTAGTTCTTCACGCTCCCCAGAGCTCACCTCCAGGTGCCCCCAGCTAGACTATCCTGGGGACCAAGTCACTCAACGCGCTGAGAGTTCAGATTGCCATTGAAACCTTCATCACAAAGGCAAACTGTCATCTGACCCCGGACACGACTGTCCTCCTCCAGGTGTGACCAGGGGTGCCCCTCTCCTTCCTTGGGCTGGTCGCTGACCCAGGGAAGAGAAGGGATTTTAAATGTTGGGTAATGGAAACACAACTAGGTCCCCAAAGCGGGACTACACAGAGGAGGCAAGGAGAACACAGCCGTGTCCTACCCGCTCCCTCATTGGGTCTGATCCTCGTCTTGCTCCAGCCTAGGCTCAAGCTATGGACGATCTCTGACCTTTGCATTTATTGGGAGCAGGGAGGAACTATTTTAAAATAAAGATCAAGGGAGATGAATCCAATCTGACCTACCGAAACTCCAATCATGGTTCGCAGATAAGCTCATTTTCTCATTACACGATGATATTGCCACATGCAAATCAGAAGGGGAAGGCCATGGCGTGGAGAAAAGAGAGGGGTTTATTAATTGTTTTAACAAGTGATCACAGAGCGGGTCACCTGCAAAGCAGCCAAGCCCAGAGGTTGGGATTACATCACTGGGCTAGGTAGGGTGGGGGTGCTGGGGGGGGGGGGGGGTGGATGCTAGAGGGCAAGATTTTATTTTTCCTCTTGTCATCAGGGTGATGTTTCCAAAGCAGTTAAGTTTTGTGGTTTAAAAAAAAAAAGAGGGGTGGGGAAAGAGCTGAAACTCTGGGTACATAAAAAGGCCTTAGAAAAGAAAAAAAAAACAATGCATTGAACAAGCCTTTCAGGTCACTGAGAGCTTGCAAAACCCACAGTGCTTACACAGAGTGGAAGTTTTCAAGCAAGCCTGCTACTAAATCATTAATATAAACAAATGGAAGGCTGAGAAAGAAGATTTCCCTGTAACCGATCCAAACAGGAGCTCACACACACACACACACACACACACACACGCGCGCGCGCGCGCATGCACACACACACATACACACACATACACCACACACTCATACATACCCCCTTTTCACCTTCCATGAGTACATCCACCTTCACAATGAGACAGAGAAGTTCAGCCTGGGTCTTCAGAACAAGAACCCCCTCTTCACACACCCTCAAAAATAAATTCATTCTCTCTCTCTCTCTCTCTCTCTCTCTCTCTCTCTCTCTCTCCTTCTCTCTCTCTCTCCTTAACAGCCGGGGAAACCTCTGTCTCCATGTAGCCTCTCCTTGCAATTCTCGGAGCACCCTCTTCTCTCATTCGGTTGTTGCTTTTTGGTTTTTGTTTTTAATTTCTTCAACCAGAGATCAAGAAGAATGCTGGGAGCAGAGGTGAAAGTGACTCCGGAACGCCCCAAAAGTAACTGCTCAACACGAAGAGGTGATCATCGCACACCATTTCAGACTAGTCATCAGAGCAGAGCGCCGAAAGACTTACAAAAAAAAAAAAAACACCATACATCAAAAACATTCTCCGACTTTTCCAACATCTGGGGCCAAAGGATGGAAGTTCGCAGAGAAAGTCGGGGCAGAATGGCAGTGGGGACGGAGCTCCGTGGTCAGCAGAGGCTCTCGGGTGCATCGTTCAACGCAAGGATAGAGGTTGGTCGGTCGCTCCCAAACTGAAAACTTCTCCAGTGTCAGGAGCAAGCTCGTCGCCGGTGGCGCGGACCAGGCCCGGAGTGGTTGGTGCCCAGCCTGCCTGCCTGGGAGCCTCTCCCCTCCCTGCACCTAAGTCTTACCTTGCCGGCTGCGCGGGAGCAGGGGGCTCCGGGGGGGTTTGTTTGATGTGTGATCAACTGAGTTTGCCGGGTCTGTTTCCTCTTGGGGATGCTTCACATTCCAGAAAACTGGGCTCTCCGCTGGATCTCAGGCTGGCTCCCGGGAGGGAGGGAGTGGTGAGAAGCAAGGAGGTGGGTGTTGGAGGTGCGAGAAGCAGGTCCTGGGGGGCTGGCGAGGCCGGCGGCGGCTGCGCGAGGGGAGGACCCGCTGGCCTCTCCCTCTCGGCGGCGAGTTGGCGGCGCTGAGCGGAGCTGTGCAGGGCTGCGCTCGGAGCCTGAGACTGCCGGAGGAGCCCAGGAATTTCACGCACTCCACGGCCAGCCCCTCCCTCTCCCACACAGACCCCGGCATTTAAAGAGACAGCCAGGCTGCCTGGCTCTGGGCTTGGCCTCCTCCAGGGCTGTTTTGCAAACAGCTGAGAAGATAGCATCAGGAAAGGCTCAGCCGCAGACCCCTAGGACGGAGAGGCCCTGCCTGGCGCTCAGTGGTCCCCCAGCCCAGACCTAGGGAAAGGCTCTTCTCCAGAACTGGGACAGAAATGAAAGCCTCCTCCTCGGTAGGTGAAACCTCTGCTTCCTCGCTGGGGAGGTCTGGCAGGTGTCTCCTTGCAAACTCAGAAGGTAGACAGTCACCTGGAAACCCACTTCAGTTTCCCCAAGTCATCGTGCCGCTTTTCCAAATCGGGGCATGGGGCTAGAACTGGGACACGCATCCAGTTCTTCTGAACCACTTGGAATGCTGGCTTAGATTGAGGCCCAATGCGAGGGCAGGAGGTGGGGGTGGGGTGGGTAATGAAGGTGGTCAGTGGGATTTGTCCTCTGAGAACCCCGCCCAGGTACAGACCTGTCCCAGGAGACTGTGGACCTGTCCGGCAGAGGCATAGGGTGAATGCTTGGTGGATCCTGAGCAGTGTCTACTCTATGGGACTTGCATCCTGAGCTCAGAACCCAGGTAAAACTCTTTGAGAGTCATTGTCATTCCCAGAACCCACTAGATCCTTCCCATGAGCACTCATGACAGGAATGGCACTAAGCCATGTTGTTAGGGACCACTGATGTCAAGCCATTGCCCGCTCTGTGTCTGTCGGAAGAGAACAGGGCCAGTCTCTGTATGGAAGCAGATTGCCACTCCCTCTGCTCTGGATCTATAAGAGAGGTTCAAGTCACCCTCTTTTAGGGAAGCAGCCCAATACTTCATGGATGAGCCACCAGGAGTCTATAAGAGTTGTCGAGCATCTTCCATTATCCAGTGTGGTGCTTCTCTGGCATCCATCCATCCAGTGAGGGTGGTACTATGTGATGGTTGAGACCCACTTGGCAGTTGAGGAGAACCCAATGATAGTGAGGTTACACAACTTCTCCAAGATCCAAATCCATTGCGGTCCAGTTGATCTTGATCCACAACTCCCCTCCAGGACAGAGTAACAGAGCCCTAGCTCGCTTCCCAGCCTGTGTCTCCTGACAGAAGCAGACGGTGACCTCGTTCTCCCACAAAGTGACTGGTGGATTTAAACCATCAACCTCCCAGTTAGCAGCCAAGAATGAAGCCATGTCCCACCAAAGCACCTTTCCCCAGATCACGCCCACCACCCCCCCCAGCCCCCGACACACACACACCCTGGAAAGAGCAGAGAGTGGAGTTGAACTCATGTCAATCTGACCAGGGGACTTGGCTGCCTAAACAGGCCCCAACCAAGAGCAAGAGTGGTTTTATTGTTGCCTCGGACCCCCTTGCAAGGAGACATGGCCATGGGGTGGTTCCATATTGGGCAGTTAGCAAGGTCAGCAGTGAGAGAAAAAACAGAGATTTCTTATCCCGTAAACAGTCTCAGAAATTCACAGGGGACAGTTCTACTTTGTCCTCCAGGGCCCCTGTGGGTCAACATCAACTTGATAGCGGTGACTTTGGTTTGGGTTGGCGTTCCGCTGCCCCCCACCCCCCAACCACCTTTTGCTATGATTCCTTCAGACCTTCTTTCAGCTCAACAAACTTCAGTGGCCCCTGGGCAAGACAGCATGTTCAGAAGGGAAATAAAACAAATAATCACAGTGCCTATCCCATGGTGCACTGGAGGAAGATGGGTGTGCATGCAGAGAACAAGGCCAAATGACAGGGGAAGAAAGGAATGTCATCCAAAGGAAGGGACCCATGCTATAAAGGAATGAGTAGGGAGAAGGAGCCCCTGAATCACTCAAATGGTTACATGCTCAACGACTAGCCAAAAGGTGCTTGGTTTGAGCTCTCCCATAGGCACCGAGAAAGACGAACATGGGGAGCAGCTTTGGAAGGTCCCAGGCATGAAAACCTGGCATGGCCCACCTCCTGTGCATGGACAGCATTGCCATGGGTCCAAATGCACTCAACAGCCACTGCCATCAGCCATCAACAGCAGCTACAACAACAGCACAAAGAATGTGCTACAGGTGTCAACCAGCCAGGGAGCGGTTTGGGTTTGGAGACGGGGTTCTCCATGCCAGCTTGTGCACCAAAGCGGGCTTTGAGCTACGCTAGGTGGGGAAAGTGCTTAAGTGTTCAACTACTCACAGAAACGCTGTCGATCCGAAAACACGTGGGAAGGGGTGCCTTGGAAGACAAGCCTGGCAAACTGCTCTGAAAAGCCCCTGTCTGGCAAACCCCATTGTTATTGCTAAATGCTCGTGAGTGGGTTCTGACTCGCGGTGACCCCATGCCCAGCAGAACGAAACCCTGCCCAATCTTAGACCCCCCGCCCCCCCCACCCCGCCCTCTGTTCTTAGATCTGAGCCCATTGCTGTGTCAGTCCCTCTTGCTAAGGGGCTTCTCACTTATGGACCCTCAAGACTGCCAAGCAAGTTTGGCCTGTATCTGACTTAGCAAATCGCAGTATCATTGTCATATGAGTCTTTGTATCCCTAGTCTTAAACACCTCCTACATGCGACAATAACATAAACATAAAATGCCTTGATGGATTAGTTTTATGCATGACACCTGACACCACACACACACACACACACACACACACACACTAAATACACACACTAAATACACACATGCCTTCTTATCTTTTACCTGGACTGCCCTGGACTCCAGATCTACCTCCCCCTTACCTGGCCTCTGTGAAGCTTGTCCACCCTTGCATGTTCTCCAAATAAGGAAGCCAATCTCCCAGTACATGCTGGCAAGGAAGGTGCCCCGAGCTCCTGAGGAAGAGCAATGTAAGGAACCCCTGGACCTACCACATGCGGGCAGCACCAGAGCAGTCTAGATTCTCTTCTGGAGCAGCAGGAAGGGACCTGAGGGCCCAGGGGATGTGACGACAGAAGTCAAAGGGAGAGCCTCGGGATGTCTGCTCCCAAGGTGCTCTCAAGCCACCTTCTCGTGCAAAAGTCAACCTTGGAAGGCTTGCCCAGCAACAGGTCCGCAGGTCATCTGCATGGGCGGTGGGCGGTGGGGGGGCCATGCCTAATTCAGTTCAGCTTGGACACAACAGTCCAACATATGTCTTACATCACCTCTCAACCCTCTCCAGGTTTGCTCGTCCTCCCCAGTGTAACATCAGAATGATACCTGTGCTCACATCGTGAGGCTATTGCTAGAATCAAAGGACAGATTGTTTGCAGGGCATCCCCCATTGGGACCCCAACCCCAGTACCAATGCTGGGCGACATGAGTCAGCCTCGCCTGAAACCTGCATTTGCCCCTTGTGTGGGATTATTAAATTTGGACTGCCCTCTTTAGTTAGTATTCTCTTATTTCAGGTTCATCATTCCACCGTGGTAGCTGAGCTTTCGGAAGTTACCTTTCCATTCTTATCACTGACTTGTCATTAGCCTTTTGCCTCCTAACTCACGTTGTCTGGTGTCGTGTGACTCTACGGGTTACTATCATCTTATTCTGTTCGTCGTCTCGTAGACTTCTGGAGTGTCACTTGTCCTTAGCCTACTTTGCCTTTTCTCATGCAATCTCTGGACTTATTTTATCCTGTTCCTCCACATAATTTCATCTAGCTCCCACTCTGCCCGTGCTCAGTGATCCAGCACTCCCCCCAGGCAGCTCTGGATTTATGGGAGTGGGTGGGTACAAGGAAGCAGAGAAACGACAGCAGAGCGACACGTCCAGGTCTCCTTGCAGACATTCAATGCAACAATAACCAAAAAACACTATTGGATATTTGCCCAAACCTTGATGCCACATCAGCAGCAAGACTGGTTTGTTGGTTGGTTGGTTTTTTTTCCCCCTGGGGGAGCTCAATGGGGTCCTCTGAGGTCCTCAGAGAACCTGGTCTCTCTGCTTTGGTCTTTGTGCTGGACTATGGAAAGTCACCACCAGGGGCCACAGTTAGAAGGTTCTTCACGAGACCCATCTTCCACTCCTTGTCTATTGTGGTGCCCCCCTCAGGGGACTAAATGGGCCAAAGATGGTTGATGGTTGATGGTTTTCCCTAAGGCACTAGACCAATGGTTCAGACTAGATCAAGAAATGAGTTCATTGCCAATCAAAAAGATGAGTTGCCCCTGACCATCTAAGAAAAAATATCAAACTATTATCATGATGCGAATGATGATGATGATGACAATTGAAACTCACACTGGCTGGTCCTCTCCTTGCCAACAACAGGTAAAAACCACAGAACTCTGGAGGCAGAACATCTGGATTAAAATCCCAACTCTACCCTTTGATGGCTATGAGATCTTGGTCATGCCACACTAAGCCTCAGTTACTCCCTCTGTAAAATGGGGGTAGGAGGCAAGAATGCCATTGCTCTTCAGATTTTCCCATGAGAATCGTATCAAAAGAGCCTAGAACAGGAAATGACACATGGGAGGTCCGCAGTAAAGAGTGTCAATAATTGCTATCACAGTAAGCTCTTTAATACCTGACATGGCATAGGCAGAATCCAAGCTGGCTGGAAGCCCTGGCCATAAGCCCATGACTTGGGCCCATCAGCGTATACGGGCATCCACCCTGATCTGTACCACTGTTTCCCCTTGCCCAGCACTGTGGACACTTAGCGTTCATTACTGCATTACCTCCTTTAATTCTCACCATCAGTTCATGATGTTATTTATGGGAATATATTTATAATTAGACTGTGTCTATTAGAGCAGGTCTACAGGCACAGACATGAGCTATTTCTATCTCAGTGCCATGGAGTCAATACCAACTTTTAGCAATCCAACAGGAAAGGGAAGAACTGCCCTTTTGAGCTTCCAAGGCTGTAACTGTTTGCAGGAATACATAGTCCCTTCTTTCTCCTGAGGAGTGCTGGTGGCTTAGAACTGTTCACCTTCTGGATCAGAGTCCAGCAGATAACCACCAGGGCTTTAGATCTATCTATGGCTGTCTATATATCTATGTGTGTTTACACACACACACACTTCTCGCCACAGTAATGATGTGCATTTCAAGGGACTGCTTCTGCTGGGGCTTTTAGCTGCAATACATAGAATCTCTCTTCTACTTACTGATTCTATTGGAAAACAATGGCACCAATCCATGGAGGCACATACTGTCCTCTGCTTTCTGCGTCCCTGCTGCTCTACCCCGCCCAGCGGACAACCTCCCTGGAAGCATCAATGTCCACAGACACTGGGGTGGAGCCAGCTGCCTAATCCCAGGTGAAAGAGTTGGACTTGTCCAGCTCCTTGATCTCTCAACCTGCCTTTCTGTGTTCTTCTCTTGATCACTGAGATCCCCCACCTGTCTTGTTCCTCGAGGCAGTTTAGAATCCAGGTTCCAATGCTAGTGACCCAAAGCAGGTCATGCACAGCCTCTTGCATATGTCCCTGTGCTTGGACCTTCTCCCCTAGGAGTCGCTGCAGTGCCTGTCAGCTGGAGTTTATTTGGTTTTCTGCCACCTCCCTGAGGAAGTCTCCAGCTTATTAGTCTGTATTATTAGCCAGTCACTGTTCAATGCAGACAGAACCACAGAGAGGCTTGGCTTCACAGAGAGGCTGTCCCTGGAAGGACAGCATAGATAATAAGTTGCTTCCCCTGGGGCCAGTAAGAGATCAATGGAACAGCAATGAGTCACAGGGACCCCAAATTCTACATGCCAGTCCCCTGGTCCAGAGAACCATTGTCAGCACAAGGGTGAAGGAGAACAAGTAATGTATATACTTGAATATAAGCCGACCCAAATATCAGCCGAGGCACCTAAATTTACTTCCAAAACTGCACTAAAAATGCATTGGAAAACTCAGTTTATCTACAAGTATATACAGCCAATACAGGATCTGCAGCAGTGGTGAAGGCTTTGACCCAAAAGGAGAGTCTGAAGGTGCACTGCCAGGAGCCAGCCAGCTCCCTGAGAGCCTTGTCCTCCAGGTGACCACCCCAAGAAGCTGCAGGAAAGGTGGCTGCTGCGAGCTTCCAGCAAGTTGACTCTAACTCTAAGTGGCCCAAGTGTGCAGAGTCACACGGCGCCTGATGTGCTTTCAAGATCGCCCACCTGTTGTTCAAGATGCCTCTGAGGGGTTTGAGCCACCAACATTTTAGCTGAGATTCAGGTACCTAGCCATTTGTGCCACCCAGAAATTCCCAGGAAAAGCTAGGCCACCACCAGGGGCCACAGTGAGAAGCTTCTCCAAGGGGCCCATCTTCCCCTCCTTGGCTATTGTGGTGGCCCGCTCAGGTCAGGGGGCTAAACTTCTAAGGTCTTCAACTTCTAAGTCCACTGGGAAACTCTCTAGCCTCCTTTTCCTATCATGCTTAGTCCCTTGGAAAGCAAATTCCCTGGGGCCTTGCAGCCACCTCTGTGCACACAGCAGTTCCTGCCATAGGACTGTGACCTCAAGGAGACCCAGGACGGAGAGAGAAACCACTTTCCCTGTGTCTGCATCCTTCTCCCAACCACCTGGGAGCAGGCCACTTGCAAGATGGATAGGGACAGTTTCTCACCAAGGCTTTCAAAAAAAATCTTAGCAGAATGAAACTGTGCCGGAAAATGTTTCCTCCCACTCTGATCATTTTCAGAGCAATTCTGGTATTTTCTGCTTAGAGATCCCTTGTTAACAGGGTCCAGGTATATTTAGAGTATCTAATGGGTTGAGTGACAGGGAGTTACCTATTAATACTTGATGGTTGCCTTTTTTAAAAGATCCTTTTCTCCTGGCTCAGATGGAAACTCTTGTCTATTTTGAACTTCATTTCCTCCTACCTGAGGGGTGAGCAGACTGGGCCAGCACTGTCACTCTTAGATCACCAATGCGCAGAGGGCAGGGCCCACGTGCCACCTTTCAGGTGCAGAACGTGACTTCCCACACCCAGCCAGGCAGTTTGGATGCTCCCTCTACTACGTCTACGAACTTCAGGCCCCATGAAGAATTGTTTCATCTCTCTGGGCCTTGGTTCCCCCTTCTGTACAATGGAGACAATGGTAGGACCAACCTCACACAGTTAGTCTGCGGATTAAATGAGTCAATATTTGGAAATCACTCAAGCAGGGGTTTTCACGGTAGTTTTGCAATTAAAAAAGCAAACAAATTCTGGTGGGCTCAGTTCCCCAACAAGCCAAACCAAACCAGTGTGGTCAAGGTGACTCTGATTGCTGACAACCCAGTGGGTGTCAGAACTATGCCTTGGAGGCATTCCAAAGTCTGATTTTCCAGAAGCCAATCTAGACCATGAGACCTTCCTTCTCAGGTACCTCTGAGTGGATTCAAATCCATGGCCTTTTGGTAAGTAGCCTGGTATCTCAGCCACGCAGGCATCCCAGCTACCCCCAGGAGACCCTGGCTAATGGTCCAGCGGAATCGACAATGAGAGTGTGTTGATTCTCAAGTCGTCAAGACTGTGAACAGGAAAGGTGTCAGCTCTGCTACTGGGACAGTATCCATTGCTGGAGACCAGGATGGGTGGCGATTCAATATCGTCCACTTGTGATGCCTTCTGCCCCATTCCTTGCCCAACTTTTCCTTCTTGATCCACCTCTCTCTCTCTTCCACCCTCTGCTGGGCAGCACTCCCACCAGCCAGCAGGAAGGGCAGCACCACCAGGGACAGCTTTGCGGAGTCCATTGTATCCCCAGGCCCAGGCCCATCCCAGCAGCCATCTCTCTGACCCACGCACTAGAACTATTTTTGAATGGTATACGTTTGCCCGGTTATGGGAAAAGCAACACACACGCGCACACACACACACTCCCCAGGATTCAAGCTGAAGATGGAATGATTGCCAACTGCTAACAGCTTTTCAAACAGGACATAGTTAAAAATATGTCTGAAAATGGTTTTAACTCAAATTCAAAAAATAACTTAAGTGACTGGGGAGCTGCAGGCACTAGGGGGAGGGAGGGCAAGAAGAGGAATCCCCTCCAGAAGGAGATGTGTTCAGTCAACCTCCCGACATGATGAATGCCTGCTTTCTTTTACCGCAAGGATAATACCTTTCCAAAACACAGACCAGATAGCTCCAGGGACACGTAGTGACACAGACACCTTTGTGATGCTCCATAGGAGTAGATGCCCCTGAGAAGGTCATGCCGTGTGGCCTCCCAAACCCTCCCCTCTCAAAGTGTGAGCTGTCACCATGGTGGTGGATACAGTTGAATTGACTCCAACTCATAGCATTCCCGTGATGTCCCAGCCCCGTCCTGTGCCATCCTTAACAATTGTTCTCATGCCTGAGCCCATGGTGGCAGTTACAATGTCAATTCATCTCACTGAAGGCCTTCCTCTTTTGGGGGGCTGTCCCTCCATTTGACCAAGCATGATGTCCTTCTGCGGGGACTGGTCCCTCTTGATAATCCACCCAAAGTAAGAGAGCTGAAATCTTGTCATCTCTGCTTCTCAGGATCATTCTGGTTGTACGTGCTCCAGGCAGAATGGGGCACATTCTGCCCCAGAAGACGTGCTCAATCAGGATCTATACTGAAATAAGATGCCCGTGTCATTCTCATCATTGCTAGGAGCCACTGAGCCCATGCTGACTTGCGTGACGGAGGAAAAGTGGTCCACGGGGCTTCCTTGGATGCAATCTTTATGGTAGCAAATCACCAAGTCTTTCTCCTATGGCGCTACAACCACCTTTTGATTTGCACCCATGCACATCACTAGCGCCCTGCCAGGGTCCCTTATCCAAGTGACTCATAGAAACCTCCAAATTCCCTAGTCACTCACTAGACTCTTTCTTGCCACTTTGGGTCTGGAGGAGTGGGATTCAACATACTTCTCCCTACTTGACATATTAGGAAATGGACGCACGAAGAATGATCCAGCTAAAACCACCCGCTGAGTCAGGTCTAACAGTATCACCCAGAGGCACTCCTACATTGGTCGAACCCCTAAGTCTGGCTGTATCGTCAGACCTGGCCTGCTTGGTAGTACCAAAGGGCTGGGAGCACAAGCTATTGCTTAAACAGCATTTCTGAAAGTTACACTCAGCAGACCACTGTTCCAATCAGATGTTTTGTGAAGGAGAATCTATTGTCGCATATTGTGGAAATGCACAATGCACATGAATATATTTCTGTGTCTGAGAAGTCCTGCAGGAGAGAAACCCGTGTCACATGGTTTGGTTGTGGGGTTTTTTTATCATTTTTATCGGGGTCTCTTACAGGTCCTATAACACTCCATACATCAATTATATCATGCATATTTGTACATATGTTGCGATCATCATTTCCAAAACATTGTCTACTTGAGTCCTTGGTCTTTTTCCCCCTCCCTTCCCCACCCTCCAACCCTGCTGAACCCTTGATCAATTACATATTGTTATTATTTTTTTATCTTAAACTGTCTGTTGTATCCCTTCATCCACCTTCCTTAGGAGGTTATTTGTCCCCTTAGGAGGGCTATATATGCAAACCTGTGATGATTTCTTCTTTCTACCCCTTCTCCCTCCCTGATCATTCCCCTACCCTCATGATAACACTACTCCCACTACTATTCCTGAGGGGCTTATCTGTCCTGAACTCCATGGGTCCAGAGCTCCTACATGTACCAATGTGTGTTCTCTGGCCTAGCCAGATTAGTAAAATAGAGCTGGGTCATGGTAGTGGAGGTGGGGAGCATACAGGAACTAGAGGAATGATGTGAGTTTCATTGGTGCTATACTGCACCTTGAGCAAATCATTCCTTACTTACAACCCTTCTGTGGGGGATACACAGTTGTCTACAGATGGACTTTAGGTCTCAAATCCAACCCCCCTCATTCTCATCAATATATTTGCTTGTTTGGGATCTTTTGATACTCCATATCTAATCCTATCAATATCTCATGATCATACAGGCTGGTGTGTTTCTTCCATGTGGGTTTATATGCTTCCCCGTTAGATGGCTGCTTGTTTAACTTCAAGTCTTTAAGAGCCCAGATTCTATATCTTTTGATAGCCAGACACTATTCACTCTCTTCATCACATTTGCTTATGCATTCATTTTGTCTTCAGGAAGATCTCAAAGAGTGCTGGTTATTAGAACAAAATGTTCTCATGTTGAGGAAGCCCTTGAGTAGAGGTCCAAAGTCTGTCTGCTACCTTAATACTTACCATATAAATATATGTACATTGGCCTCTATCACTTTCATCATAAATTAGTATATTTACATATATACATGCTGATAGCTGTACCTGAATAAATAGCTTTTGCCTCTTAGTTCTTTCCTCTATTTCCTTTCACCTTCCTCCTATCCCACTATCATGCTCACTCTCCATTTGACTCAATACATTGCAGTTGATTAAACCCAACCAGGCAGTATATATCCTCTTCGTCATCCATTTTTTAGGTCTCTTGTTGTTCCCTTATCTCTGAGTTTGTTGGCTCCCCACTCTTCTTCCTCTCCTCTCCCCTGCCCCCCCCCCCGCCCCCGCCATGGAAATGCCAGACTTAGATAGATGGACAGAGGGCAAAACAAAAAAGAAAGCAAAACAAGGAGAAAAAACCAATAGATAGTTCCAGTGTGTAACATGGTTTAATCCAGTGTCCACTAAAGTTATTTTATGATAAAACCCTTTCCAGCTATTAACTCTCAGGAAACTGCTGTGTTCCAGAAACACATGTTGGGTTCACTAGCTTTTTACCTGAATTACATGTTCACTAGTACGCAGTCAAGAATAATGTCCCTCAAAGGAAAGATGGAGGGACAGGGGAAAATACCTTTGATAGTTACCTAAAAAATGCCTCCGTTCAGTCTGTGATTGATCATTTTCCACAACTGGGGAGTTGGGGGGTGAGGGACTCACTGTCTTACCTAGCATCCACGTCATTGTTGGATGGCTCCAAAATGATTACACTGAACCAAAAGTCTCTGCTTTGCAACTTCTTAGGATGCCACAGTCTAACATTCACTGCCTTACATAAGAAATTCAACACTGTCTCAGTTAGTCTCACACACCTCCCTGGGGGTGGTGTCATTAACTGCCATGAAGTCAGTCCCCAACTCACATCACACCAGCATAATGGAACAAAATATTCATGATTCCTGTGTCATCTCAAGAATGGGTTGAAGATCAGACTATTGGGATCCACAGGGTTTCTCTTGGCTGGATCTGGGGGAAGAGATTGCCAGGCCTTTCTTTGTAGTGTGTCTTAGTTTAGAAGTCCCCACCAC
>PVJH01026855.1:0-29490 GCA_004026705.1 Nesogale talazaci
GTTTTCATCTTCTTGTTTCGGAATCGGTAGGGGAGTACCACGTGGCCATCGAAGTTGATGACGTCAGCCCCTGGAGGGAGAAAATGATGGAGGGTTAGGGCACCCCTCAGCCTTGGGCCCACCATGGGGCACAGGGTGGCAAAGTGCCTCCTGGGAAATGTAGGGCCGGGGGGTCCCCCACCCGCCCCTCTCCTGCCGGTTGAGCTGAGGTTACTCCTGCCTGGGACAAGAAACGGTAAGGGGAGTGTTGACCAAGAGGATGCCTGGTGGCATCGAGGTTCAGCATGGCTGCTAACAGAAAGGCCAGCAGTTCAAGCCGACCAGCTATCCCGAGGAAGAAGACGTGCAGTCTGCTTTCTGGGGATGGCCAGCCTCCAACCTCCATGGAGTCTTCCTCGGGGCACCTGGACTCCGACTCACCCAATGGCAAGGGGCAGGGGGGCTTCACCGATAGAGCAGAAGCTTCCGTGGAGCACAGCTGTGGAGACTTAACCCCGGCCGCTCCAGGGAGAACGGTGTAGTGGTACGCTCTGACAAAGCATCCACTGCCTGCCACCATAGCCGTTCTGACTCCCAGAGACCCTCTCTGTGTCCAGGTTAGCCAGGCTGCCCATCTTCATGGGAGCAGCATGCCTGCTTTATCCGAGAACCATGTGGCTTCCAGTGTGGGGGACAGGACTCAGGGGCACAGCATTCTGTGGTGTTCAGCTTGAGGTCTCCCTGGATCGGAGATGACATGGCCGTGTTGGACCACGGTCTCCCGACATCTGTAAAGATGGACGGATGAGTCCCCATCATGCTGAGGACACTGGATGCCAGTGAGCATGATGGCTGCTCATCATGGAAGATGCAGGTTAATCATTCCGTTTTTCCTCCTGGGAGTGTTTTTGAGTCACAGAGGAGCTGGTCCAGCAGGGAGGCTCTGGGTGGGGTGGGGGTGTCACCAGCCTGACAAGTGGGTGACTCTGAAGGGTTGGTTTGAGAGGCCCATCCTCGGAGGCAGAGTGAAGAAAGGAGAGTGGACATGTAGCCTCTTCAGGTCTCTTGTCCCTTGTATTCTTCATTCACATGAGAAACATGGGGGCTGTCTTGTGCCAGCGCTCCCCATGAGAGCATCACCCGGCCACAGGGCTGCAGGGGACTTGCAGGGACCCTGGCTATGGGCTGCTGTCTTCTTCCACACCCTGCTGTCACACACCTTGTCCTTAGGATGGAGCTTCTTCCAGTCCACTCTTTCAAACACAGCTGCTTCAAATGTCACGCTACAGGACATCTAAGGCATCTTTTCCTGTCTTCTCGGGTGGCTCTCACACGCTCAGAGGATATTTATCAGATTCTCTCCAGAAAATATTTGATGGGTTAACTGGTAGTTTGGGGAACGTTCCACCCTACAAAGTTCAGACAGAAAAAAATATATGACTTTGAGCTCTAGGTGTTAATTCTTAATGGCCGGTTCTTTACTGCCCATAAAAATGGGCTTCCTTAATCAACAGAACCCTGTTCTCTGTGAGTCACAGAGGTTTATTTCACAGTGAGGGAAAGTCAGCCATTAAATTGTGGCTCCTCCAAAGGCAATTAGACAGCAGTTTAATCATCCACATGGCTGAGGCTGGCTTCCAACTTTAGCACCCCATCATCTCTGATGAGCATGGAAGAAGAGAGGACGGGAACGCAGATTTCAGGTTCCAGTTGGGAGGTAGAGTCCAGCGATGGGCAGAACTTACTTCTTGTCTTGAAATGGGAAGAGAGGGAGGAGAGTCTGAGAAAGGCAGTGATTTTCTGGATTCCAGAGAACACTGTCCTAGAACCAATTCCAGATTGGGGGCAGTGGTGTCCCAGTCACGTCACTGAGTTGCACGCCTTCAATATCGATGACACACTTCGCTATGGATCACACACCCTTGATATTGATTATACACCGTCAGTATTTGTCACACTCCTTTAACCTGGATTCGTTGACAAAACATCCCCCTTTGACCTCTCAGGGAGGAAGACTTCCTTGGGCAGAGACGTGTCCCTTCTACATTTGCCTCCTAAATAAAAATCTATGGGACAAAACTCAGAATCATAAAAAAGACTGGACTTCCTGGTCAGCCAGACCCTGAGGGATCCCTCAAGATGCCAACCCTGGTCTGGGACCCACACAGCTCCATCCACAGCCTAACACTAGACTGTAGGTCAGCAGGGGAATGCCTTCCACCAACTGCCCCTTAGAGTTGCAAAGGACACATTTCCCCAGGGACAGAGTGCAGAAAGGTGGGAAGAAAGAAGAACAGTTAACAGCGATGTGAGTGGGGACAGTGAGGTGACATAGTTGAAGGATTGCAATCAATGAGATGGGAAAATGTGTGTGGACTGTGAGCCTTCATCCAATTCGCAGGAAAAGCAACATCCCAAAGAAGACAGCAACAATCCACCTCCCTTCCAAGGGTGAGGAACAGTGGCTTAGGCAAAGGCTGTTGCCTTTCTTTTAGGACTATAGACATAGGGACAGACAGATGAGCTTCCCCCCCCCCCCCCACTCCATCAGAGAGTCCTCGGTGTGACCCACAGCAGGGCGGCTGTGGCTCCCGCTCTGTCTCTTCCCCCAGACAGCAAGGGCTCCATGGCCAAGCAGGAGAGGCTGCGTCATGCATCAGCGCTGGTCTTGTACCTGTGGGCTAAGCTCTCTCAAGAGCAGCCATACCTCACTTGTTGAACTCAATGTGTTCCAAACTTATAATTGGACATCGAAACATTTGAGACATGAACACATTTTTTCCCCTTTAATAAATAGTGGGAAGCCAAATAATGGACTCAGAGAATGAAAAGTTACAATTATCAATTCATTTTTCAATCAAATTTTAAATAACTATGGAGGTTTTCAGCCTTCTTACATATCAGGGTCTCAGATACAACGACTCTGTTGTTTCTGACTTATCCAAATTAAGTCACTTTCCAACCTCATCGATGGCCCGGGTTCTTGGTTTCGCACTTTTTGCTACATTGGCAGATTTCACCACAGTTTTACCCTTACATGATAATGGTAACATAGCCATGGCGTCTTCTGCTGTCAAATCAGACAAGTGTGACTGGATTAGAATTTCACAATGATGTCTTTAACCCTATCGTGGTTCTCACAGTTTCTCTCTTCGCTTGACTGCTGGGATCACTCACTTTCTATAGACTGTGGTGAGACTACTTTATGCAAATAAAGTACAGAATGAAAACATCCTGAGAGCACGTTCAAGCCGCTCGCCCAAGCACACATGTTGTCTGAGGGAGAGCTGTGTGTGCACTGAAGCCCTGCTCCCTGCGCCCACCCCGGCCCCTTTCAGTCCATGGCCAGACAGGACTAGTCACTCACCCAGTGCCCAAACAAGTCTTCTAAGGCAGATTTTCCCTCCAGACTCTCGAGCAAAGTTACAAACCCTGAGCTGGCTTTTTTTTCAGACTCTGTTTTTGAAGTAGTGGAAAGTCTGAGCTTGGAGCCGTGGGGCCAGGCCCCGCTGTGTCAGCGTGGGAAATGGGATGGAGACGGGAACTTCCCAGAAATATGCCAAGACGTGCAATTTACACATCAACACATGAAAGGCCCATTTGAAGAGGCTGTAGCACTGTGACACCACCACGCAGACAGCGCTCCCCCAAAGTTTAGTTCTATTTCCGACTGAAACGCATTAAAATTTCATCTGACGGCTAATAATACACTGTGCCTACTTTGGGACAAGCCACGCTCTCCTTTTTCTATTACCCAGATTGCTTATCACTCCCTAGAATTAAGTTTTCCATGCTGTGATTAAATATGCATGGTTGAGCTGTTTAAGCAATCTGAGCCACGGTAATGACTAGTCAAAGAGTGACTGGGAAATCACCGAGTGCCTGCACTTGGGTTTCTAACAATAACCCATTGAGTTGGGAGCGCATCTGATTCACCCGCTCATCTCGGCCAAGAGGCATTCTCTGACCAGTGTTCCCTCTCAGAGTCTGTGCTCTCTAAAGCCAGGAAAAGATAGCTGGGGGGAATGGCTACCATCTCTATATTTTATCATCGTTTTCCAATAGGTTTGTTACGTTTTTAACAATCTGTATATCCCGAGTTAGGGTTATGTGTGTGGATGGGGGAGGTGTTGCGCTTCAAATCATCAATTTCATGTTCAACTGTTTAAACGATTTTGCCAGCCCTCCCAATATCTCACCCGCCCCTTTGAGTTCCCTTTTCTCTCCTGTGGATGATGGTCTCTCCCTTCCTCACCTGAGTTAATCATACCTGTCGAGCATCTGCCTGACTGCAAAGGTGGGAGATGTTTATTGCCAAAAAGGAATGGAACGGAAATAGAAAGTGTGGAAAGAAAATCCCTCCCACAAGGTCAGCAGGATTGGTGAGCGGTCTAGTCATCTAGATCGCGCACATTCAGCCTGCCCGCCACGCCTCCCACCAACTCAATGGCACCCAACAACACAGCAATGACAAACAAGAGCCAGCCTGCCACCCCGCTGAAGTGGGGCAGACCCCAGCATTCGGAAGGGAGAGTGCCAAGAATGCCATTTCCTTTTGTCGGTAAAAAGTGCCCACGGAGAGTCGGAGTTTGGGGACTAAAATACGATGGACACTACAAGCCATGTGTAACCTACATGGTTTATTATCCCTCAGGCACCAAAGCCTTTGGCCTAAACCTCACAGCCCCGTGTTGTGCTGACTGTGAGGAATCACTGCCAGTGCTAGACCTATCTGTACCTGCTCTAAGCAAAGTTGTAAAGCACGGTGTATAATGCTGCCCTTTCAAAGGGTGGGAGAAGAAGAATAGAAGAAAGCAACCTCAGGAGTGGAGGAAGGTTTCTTAGCAACCTTCCATATACCAATGGCCCAACCCTTCTGCCTGAGATGAGGAGAGTGAAACACTTGCTGAGGACGACCAAGGATTGTATTCCTCCATATGGCTCACAACTCAGTGTGGAGAAGCCCCGAAGACTCAGAAACTGGACTGATAGTAATATGATAAGGAGAGAAAAGATGGAGTGAAGTTGTCAAGGATTTCATCTTGCTCAGATCCACAATCGATGCTCATGAAGGCAGCAGTCAAGAGACCAAGTGACGCATTCCATTGGTCCCTCCATCCTGCTGCACACAAACTCCCTATTTACAGCGCTGAGAAGCCAGGACACTACAGTGAAGATGGTGGCCAGGGCGACACAAGCCAGGGATCATCACCAAGGGTCTCATGTGCATGTGATAGCTGGATGTTTACTGAGGAACACTAAAGAAGAAGCGACGCATTGAATCATGGCGCTGGGGAAGCAGATTGGGAGTGCCGCGGGCGGACAGAAGAACAGCAGCAAGCATCTGTCTTGGAAGTTGTCCCGGCAGAGTGCTCCTTAGGGGCGAGGATGCTGCGGAGACCTCATCCCCCGGACACTGGACCTGCCGTCTGGAGACCCCAGTCCTTGGAGGAGGCCGTTGAGCTGGGCACAGTGGAGGGTCACAGAGAGGAGGAAGACCCTCCACAGCAGGGACTCACGACCTAGCAGCAACCATGGGGATGGTGTTTTCTCCTGTTGTCCAGAGGAACACTGTAAGCCAGGAACAAGCTGGCGGCTCTAACAAGCCAGCAAGAACGCTCGTCTTGTGGGTGAGGAAACAGTGAGTCCCGGGGGCACACCCTCCATCTAGGGGGATGGGGCAACGGGCCGCCACCCCTGCAGGGGATCATGCACTGCGGAGTCTCCAGAGGCAGCCTGCCCTTGGCTCCACTGCAGCTATCCCCTTTCTCACAGATCTAAACCTTTCTTGGGCAGATAGTCTTGTTGCAAGATTATTGAGTGATTTCACAATTGTTTTCTTACCCAGAGTCCCTAAAGTGGAATTGCCCAATTAAAACATTGATAAAGATGTGCATTAACAATTTAGGAGGGCAGCTAATACTACATAAAGTATGCAAATAGATGCCAATGCAATTCCAAGTGCTGCTAATACACCGCATGTCTCAAACTAAAGTTTAAGAATGCTACACAGTGGAATTTGCTTGGTGTGGCAAATTTTACATGAAGGGATAGAGTCTACATATTTTTATCTTGAAATTAATAAGTCAACATTTTAGAGGAGCTGACGGCTGTTTATCACATCTCTAAGGGCCAGGGCACTGCTGTGCTCTCCCACTACTGGATGCTCTATGTCCCGTGTCCCACGTATGCTTACATATTTGCAGTATATCTCTTAAGGCAACAATGTAGTCATTGCAAGTAATCTTCCACTTGCAAATCCTAGCTAGGCTGAGTCACTCTGCGGGATGCGCTCACTGAAAGGAGTAATGGACGTGGGTCGGCTGGACATGTAGGCCCTTACCTCCCAGTTCTAAGCCACCCCCAGTGTTAGGTGCTGCTAACAAGTCTGCAGCACAGAAATGCAATGGGGAAGCTTCGATCTGTAGATGCTGGGCCACCACACACCCAGTCCACAGCAGCTCGAAGGGGAAAGCGGCCACTTCTACTCCAGAGTGTTGCACAAGACTCTCATTCACAGTACCAATGCAATCGTGAGGGGTAGACGGGATCAGGCATCAAAGACCCAGAGCCAAAAATCATACCACTGTGAATAAGGGGGGTCGGAGTGAAGACCCAAAGCCCATCTGTAGATGATTGGACATCCCCTTACAGAAGTGTCACAAGGAAAAGACACGCCAGTCAGGGTGCAGTGTAGCACTGATTAAACATGCAACTTTCCTCTGGTTCTCTAATGCTTTCTCCCCCCAGGGTCATGGCTCCAATTCTACCTTACAAATCTGGCTAGACCAGAGCACCTACACTGGTACAGATAAGAACTGGAGACACAGGGAATCCAGGTCAGATTAAATCCCTCAGGACCAATAATGAGAGTCATGATACCAGGAGGGGGAGGGGAAGGGGGGAGAAATGATCTATATAGAACCCCCTCCCAAGAGGACGAACAACAGAGAAGTGGGTGAAGGGACACAGAAGTCAGTGTGAGACATGAAACAAAATCAACTTTATAACTTATCAAGGGTTCATGAGGGAGGAACCCTTGGGTGAGGAAGGGGGGAAACGAGTTGATGCCACGGGTTCAAGTAGAAAGAAACGTTTGGAAAATGATGGCAACATACGTACAGAGGTGCTTGACACAATGGAGGGGTGGACGGATTGTCATAAGAGCTGTAAGAGGCCCCAATAAAGTGACTTTTTAAAATGTGAATTATAAGATTGGAAGGAACTTTGAGACCCCTAGATCACCCTGGATGCTACAACTGCAAATACTGTGCGTGTCCAGCTCTCAGAGAAAAAGACCAGCCTCCTGGACCACGTGTCTGGGGGTGTGGTGATGGGCATCGCTCAGTCTGGTTTTAGTGGGCTAGTTCTTGGAGCATTTCTAGACCCAGAGGTGGGGGATGGGGGAGGGGTAGGAGGTGGATGGGGGCTCAGTCTGCATCTCTCTCTGCATGCTGCTTGAGCTGCCTCCGGTGTTTCTTCTTGCTCACTGCCCTTTCTCTCCATCTCTCTCTTGTTGGTTGCTGTGGGGTGTCCTTGATTGGGCTCCTCATTCTTGCAACTCTATGTCCAACAGAAACATCCACCGCTGGATCCTGGCCATCCTAACAGACACTGCTGTGTGTCTGTCTTTAGCTCACACCTACCACAAGGGCCACCAAAGTGTCACTAACCGGTACATAGATTAATAGTCACAAACAAACCTTCTGGGGATAGTTAAACAGAGATCTGAAGTTGGACTCTGAACAATCCCCTTCCTTGGGTGAGGGAAAACAAATAAGCAAAAACACCCCCATAGCTCTGTGGGTGAGGGCCAGTATCTTGTGGTGTGTGCCATAAATGCTGAGAGTCCCCTGCTCTGAGCAGGGCCTGGTGCCTCCTGCTGGGGCAATGCCAACCACACTGGAGGAGGGCCGAGTTCAATGTCGATATCATGTGATTTCTGACAACCAGCTACGGGCGGGGGGGGGTGGGGGGGAGAGGAGGGGAGGCTGGGCCATGTTCTACAGAGGTGCCCCACCCCCATAGGCCCAACGGTTGATTCTCTTCTGACCCATGGCCTCCTGTTCTTATCTGCACCCTCTCACCCCTTCGGCTTCCCTGTCATCACGGGGACCAGATTCACTGGGTCATTTCTACCTCCTGGTGGCCTGCCTGTCAGACCAGCACTATCGATCCCTAGCTCTTCCTTCTGAGAGGAACCTGGGTGGGCTTGATTGAACCTCCTGCCTTTGGGCTGTCAGCTATCAGACTGAACTGTGCTTCTCCACTCCCATGGGTGTCCACTTGGCTGGATGAGCACCCATCCAGTGGCTGTCACTAAGCATCCTGCCATCCCCTGAGCTCAGACAACCTGATCGGAGAGGGGCTTGTCCCCCACTGTCACTCAGGTCAAAGCTCTGGCCGCATGTGGCTGCTTTCATTGCAAAGGAGAGAGATGTGAGCTGACAGGGGGCACCCTGCTCCTCCAAGGAAGAAGATCCCCGAGTGGGCACAGCCTGGGGGACTCTGGGTCCCTGACAAATAATCTCCTTGACTCCAAGCCCACGCATGCCAGAATGCAGGAGGCCTCCAGGATGCCCCACACCCACAGGCCTTCCACAGAGACAGAGCTGGCATGGGAAGAAGGCCTTCCTTGAGAGCCAGCCCCTGAAGTCAGAGTCCCCGCCTCCTAAACTCCAGAGGGTGATTGTCTGTCTGTGAAAGTCCCGGCCCATCCCCCCGCCCCGCAGTTCCTGGCATAACAGCACGCAGGGGCTGAGGCGGCCACCTCACACTGAATGGCTTCCACCTTCCCATTTCAGTGTGGTGATCTTGAGCAGATCTACCTCTGTCACCTGCATGGCCCCTTCTTCCACTGCATCAGCCGGGCTCCTCCCCAGTCTCTCTCCTGCAGCCTGTGCCCTGAAGCCCGGCCCCTGGGAGAAGAAGTAGAAGCTCCTTTGGATGTAAACGGGAATGCCTGGAAGAGTAACACCATCCAATGTGTTTTGTGGCCTGAGGCCCATTCCCCCCTCTCCCCCACCCCCGCCGTCTACCTGCCTGTCTTTCCGCTCACTCTTTCTCAGGGGGCGCTATGGGTGAGGGTCAGGCTGTGTTCAGAGCTGCCTCACCTGGGCCTCATCTGCTTCCAGCTGGAACCAAGGCCTCAACCCTTTCCTCTGGCTCCCGGGCAGACTGACCCCTCGCCCTCTGTGTATCCTGACCTGCTGACCCCTGGCACGCTTGCATATTTCTGTCCTGTGAGCCATCTGCCATGGAAGGGATTGCTCCTCTGTGGGCTTTGAGTGCTGCTGAGGCTCAGACCACCTCTTCTGCTTTGTGGCACCAACTCCACAACCTCGTCTTGGAAGGACTGGCGTGTCCTTGGGGCAGCTGGAGAAGCCCACCAGGCCCTCTTTCTTTGCAGACCCTTGGCTGCTACAGTGGCAGCCATGCTCAGATATGCGCTGGGCATACACGATGTGGTGGGACACAATTGCACGCCATTCCTGACTCACCAAATGGTTTTCTTATACTCCCATTGGAGCTATTTGTCATCAGTCAAAGGCTCAAACTTCACTCCTATGAGAATTTCAATGCAGAGTATGCATTTTCCTCTCAGCTGGATGCATGGAGCACAAGCAGAGTCTACTCAAAGATTCAAGATGGAAGATGCCAAACGTATTTTCAACCAAGTCATTTCTTTTTACCCTAAACATTTCATGACTTTCAGAAGCAGGGTGGGTATGTTCATATGTATGCGTTACAGGAAATTGAACCAGTTCATGAAAAGATAGAATGCACTATTAAAAAAAAATCTGACTAGGGTTGAGCCCCAGTGGTGTAGTGGTTGTGCGCGGGACTGCGGCCCACTGGGATGGAGGTTCAATTCCAGTTCCCAGGAGCAAAGGCTGGGCCTCCTACTCCCACCACCAGGGCAGTGATGCCTAAAAAAAATAAATAAATACATCTGACTGACTAATCATACAATGAAGCAGAAGAAAAGCAACAAGAATTGCTAGTAGTTTTCTAAATATCATATTATTAGCAAGGATGCCATTTTAAATCAAAACACCAAAAAGCACAAGTGAACACCTCTGTGTCTCTCAGAATGGTCAGTCTCAGACCTGCTCATGCTCTGCCCATCATCTACACACTCGCGCGCGCGCGCACACACACACACACACACACACACACACACACAAGCACCTTGCCCAGCCCCCACGTCCCACAGCCATGCTCAATGTGAGCGATCTATTTCTGAGTGGGGATGTAACCCCAACACATTGGCTAATGCAGAGATAATAAGCAATTTCTGAAAATTAGCATAAATCTGTTTGTAGGAAATCCATTTGCAAGCAATTGTTATTTATTTTTGTAAATCAAAAAGTCAAAAGACGTAGACTTGCCTGCTTGGCAATCGCCTGCTGTTTACTGGAAAGAGCCCTGTCTGTGGCCCACTGGGAACCTCCTCTTTCCTTGCTGTAGTTTTGGAAAAGCCTAACTGCGTTAAGAATCCTAAATCATGTCGCAAAGAGGATGCGAGAAAAGCGACATCAACCAAGCTCTCGGGATGGCTTGACCTCCATCATTCCATGCAACAGGCCTGGTAACACTGTTACCACCACTTGGCTAATCTTCACTGTGTTCTCAACCCCATGGGCAGGTGCTGCCAATGGTGGCCGCACAAATCCTTGAGGGCTGGGATGAGGGATGGAGACCAGCTGGTCATGAAGCTGCCCACTTGTTTGCAGCATTGATTCCATGGGAGCTGCCATCATTGGATGACATGGTTTGGCAGGCTCCACGAGTTTCCCATGACTCAGTCACCCCGTGTATGGCAGAAGGACACATGTCCTGGTTTTATGCTGCAGCCTCACAATCTTTGTCACGTATGAACCCTTTGTTGGAGTCACTGTCTGTGTCATTGAGTGGCTTCCTCTTTTTCACTGACCATCTACTTGACCAAGAAGGATGGATGATGTCCTTCCCAGGGACGGGTGTCTCCCGGATAATATGTCCTAAGTTCTAAGACCAAGTCTTGACACTTTCACCTCTCGGGAAGGCTCAGGCTATACTTCTTCCAAGACAGATTTGTTTGTTCCATAGACACTCATTGTACTTTCAATAGTCTCCCCCAGCAGCAAAATCCAAATGTTTCCATTTTCCTCCTGCTCTCCTTAGTCAATGCCCAACCTTTCCATGCCTAGAATGAAATCGAAGAGACCATGGCTTGGGGTAGGTGCACCTCAGTCCTCAAAGTGGCATCCTTTCTTTTCAACACCTTAAAGAGGACTTGGGCTGTGCTAATTCATATTGGATCTGGCGGCAGTACACTTGGTGTGGTAAGGCAAATAAAATTCATTAAGAGAAAAGAAATATATGAGTACATTCAGGCTGTCATTAGAATTGAATTGATGACAAAGGATTTTTTTTTTAAGTCTAAAGGAAGATGATATACAAGAGTAGGGGTGGAAGAGGAGCCATGCCTCTGGAAGACATGATAGTTTGCATCTGTCTTCTTCTAAACAAAATGACCTCTCCATCAGTTACTGTTTGTAGCTTAATTCAGGTCAATTTTGATGTCATTGTTCCTGAGTTTTACATTGAACAGCTCACACACATTTTGCTTCAACACCTCCATTGTGATCTCTCCCAATACCCCATCCCTTGCCCCACTCCCCTCGGTGTTTCTTGTCTCCATTCCTCCTTCTTTCCTTATTATCTGAACTCATTCCTAGGCCAGACGCTGCTCTTATTGATCATAAACATTTCATGGTTCTACACAGGATGAGTTCAGCTACAGACCTGAGGGCTGACTAAGGGCCATTGTCTTGGGGGTGCCCATTTGTATGCATCCAACAAATAAGTCTCGACTCTTATGTGCTTGTGTGTTTTGCTGCTCTTTTTACCCCCACTCTATGCAGGACCTTCTGAGGTGATCCTTTGCAGAGCTGTTGGCAATGGTAGCTGGGCACCATCTAGTATTTCTGGTCTCAGGCCTACAAAGAGTGGTAAAAACCAAAGTACGTGGAACCATAAATTCAATGGACTTAGGGACCCAGCAAACTTTGGTCTCATGTTACCTTCAAAAACACACGACAAAAAAACCTAACATTTTCATCAAAAGAAACAAGAGAGCAGATCATCTTAGAATCATTCCTAGGCCCTCAGAGACCATGTCCACCCTCTAAGTCTTTCTGAGGCTGAGAGCAAGCGTCTCTGAGAGGCCTCCCTCATACACCCTCAGAGCTGTGCTGAGCATGCAAGCCTCCTGGAGAAGAGGGGAAGTAAACACGGAGACCTGCAGCAAGCTCACGGGGCCCATCTTTTGTGTGGGAGGTGGGTTAGATTCTCCCCCAAAGCCCCTGGTGTGCAGCCATTTCTCCTCCATCCGTGGAAGCTGCCTTGTTGGTGTGACCCTGAACAGGTTTCAAGCTGAGAAGGATGAGGAGGAAAAATCAACAAAGGAAACTGCGTATCCCAACAATCCAACTCAAAGTGCAGCACAGGCACTGGCCTGGCCTGGGTGTCATGCTGATCGCTCAGGGGCCATCAAGGACAGTGGCAATGGCGATCATTCTGGGCTGGAGTGAATGGCCTCCTTCAGAGTTCTCATGAGCCCTGTTGTCCTGAAAGACTGTGCAACGTAAGGCCTGCGGCTGTGGGTGGGCTGGTGGCGGCATGAAGGACGGGTGGGGCAGAGGGCACCACTGAAGCACTGTGGGAACCCTGCTGTCTGGAGGCGCCCCGTATGGTGCACAGGGGGGTGGGGGGGGTGGAGGCCCAGAGAGCCAAGACCCCGTCACAGGAAGCTGGCATCCCAGGGGTGGCAGCAAGGGCTCCAGAATCCAGACGACACTCACGTCATCTGCACAACTCTCTGAAAATGAATTGTGGTGACCTAGACAGTCACGATCTTCAAGGTACCAATGACTCGGTCTTGGAAGGCGCACCCTTAGCAGGGTCCTTGGGACTGAGAGAGGCCCACCTTTGTCCCTGTCATTGGGCCGCTCTCTGGGAGAGGACAGTACCTGTGGTGCAGTAGAGGGCCTGCATGACAGAGGAAGACCCCCCATGAAACAGAGTGGACTGACACTCTGGCATGAACCATGGCCCCACCTGGTGAAGGTTGTGAAGGTGCTGCAGGCCCTGGGCTGTTTTGGGTCCTGAAGGCTGAGAAACGACACAAAGGCAGCTCACAATGCTGACAGAGATATTTGGGAGAATATTGACAACTGCTTTTGTACCAAGTGACCATCAATCCAGCACCATTGGGAGTGTTGGGGGGGTTTGATGAGTCTGAAACAACCCTGAAAACAAAACTGACTGTGAGGATGTCCTCTTTGAGAGATGTCAAGTGGCCACATTTACTCATTGACATTATCATTATTTTTAGACAACCTCAGAAGTGGGCCATTGAGTGCTTCTTCAGCTATGCCATCGTTTTGTGTGTGTGTGTGTGTGTGTGTGTGTGTGTGTGTGTGTGTGTTCTCAGCGATTTAAATCCATGTTGGGGAGAAAAAAAACACAGGGGAAAAAGAATATCTTTCACAAAGTAAAATTGGTGGAGCACCGCACTTCATCTGCTTCAGAAACAGCTCCTCCTGGCTCGTGAATACCCACTCAGCTGTCCATGTCCGGGGAGGACAGCAGATGATCTCCCCCACTTACTTTCCTCTCTGCACCGCCCCACTGCTATGGGAGGGGTCCCTGTGCCTTGCAGGGTCTCAGGCTCACCTTGTGGGCTTAGAATCAGGCCTGGGGTCCCAAACAGGCTGGCTTGGTTTTACACTGGCTTGAAGTCCCCTGTCATGGGGTGCTTCTCCTCCTCAGTCAGAAAAAAGGATGATGGAGGCACAGAGCACCCAGGGGCAGGGTGGCACCTTCTCCTCCTCTGCCCTCATGCCTCCCAGAGGCCCCACCATCAATGCACCCACCAGATGCAGGAGCTTTCCCAGACGTGTCCCTTCCTGGAGAGATGCTGTCCCAAGGTCCATGGAAGCTGTCGTTTGTTGTGGTCCCAGGACCGACCTGGGCAGCCTCCTTTCCCCACAGCAGTCAGTCCCAGTGGGCTCATGGGTGGAGGGAATCAGCCCCACCTCCAGCAGGGTGCTCACCAGCGTACGGGTCCAACAGGAATCCAAGGCCCTAGGACGATGGCAGGCAGAGCACACCCATGCCATGGGGTGATCTCTTCTCTGAACTGCCCCACGGTGTGTCCCAAGACTCCTAGAGGCCTGGCGTGGGTGCTGGAGGGATTTGTTTTCATGCTGGGTCCTCCACGATGATGAACAGCCTGATGGAGATGGGGTTTGTGCCACTCCACCCGTGAACAGACTCATCGTTGTGGGGAAACCTTCCCACCCAGGCATAGGTCACCCCAGCCAGTGGCTTCCATGGTCTTAGTGGACAGACAGAAGCTCCAGGGACAGCTCCATCAGGGAAGACAGTCTGGATCCACCTTCCACCTTTTGCTGGGGGCCGAGACATGCTTCCCTGCCATGCAGGGTGCGCACCATGATGCTAGCCCTGCGGTGGAATTCTCAGGTTTGTTTCCCCAAATGCCCTTTCTGTGCACCCACCAGCCAGCCATTGGTTGTTGGTGGTTTTTGTGCTGCCACGAAGCTGAACATACTAATATACACCACGAAGGAAGGTGGCTGCCCTACTTCTTTAAAAAAAACAGTGCCTCAGGAACACCCAGTGCCCAGGACGGCATGGGACTGCGTCATGTTGTGTAGCCATGGTGGCCAACAAGACAATGTTGGCGGACACTTGAGATGCTCCCCATGCTGCTCCCAGCGTGCAGGCATGGAGAGCGGTGCTGCTCCAACACACATCCTTCAAGAAAGGCCCGCAGATCTGCATTGTAATGGGACCTTCTAGACATCTCTGGATGAGCAGAGGACGGGCATGGCATTCAGCCCACCAGCGACCCCAGACCCTCCTGTCATTCTCGAAAAATGTGGTCCCCACCAAAGCAAAGGGGTTGCTGGACCCTGGTGGGTCAAGAGAAATAAATCCCACTGTGTGTCCAAAGTGATTTGAGAATGACGGTGGTGCCTTGATAGAGCTGCAGGGCCCAAACCCAACCATTGCTCCAGCGGGGACATTGCCATCTGTCAGCTGCCGCACTCCGGTGGCCGATGCATGGCCATGATTCTGGAAGCTGCGTGGCCAGTGTTTCAAACACCAAAAAGGGTCACCCACGGCAAACAGGTTTTGGTGGTTCTTCCAGACTTCCCTCCTGCTAGCGGGATAGACTGTCTGTGGGGTCCCTTAGTAAAAACGGATGAGTAGCTGGGGAGTCTGCAGTTCATGAAGTACTTTAGGGTGGCACAAGGGTAACTTGCTCGCCTGCTCACCCCGAGGCTGGAGGCTGGAAGCCCACAGCCTGGGAAGCCCTCTGGGATGGGTCTGCCCCATGCCACGGGAGGTGGGGCGGGGGGGGGGGTGTCTCCACTAGTCAGGTGGTTGGAGGTGCTAATGTGCCCAGAGGCACCTCTGAGCACAGATTTGGGGATCAGGGCCTTGAAGGCACTGGGAAGACTGTGCTCACCACACATGGGTCAGCGATGGCTAGGGGAGCTCACACCCATGGGCTGTGGAGGTGTAGGGGGTCACAGGACCTCGCCATCACCCCCACAGTGATGAGTACCCATAGGCAAGGAAGAGGGCTTCCTTGAATCTTGAAACCTCTGAGGATGGCCTCCTTGCCCTCCAGGACACGCTTTGCCTGAAACTGGAAGCCAGAGACTCCGACTTCACTCCTTTGATGAGCACGTCAGCATGTCTCCACACTCTCCACACTCGAGCGTTGCCAAGGCTCCACGGGGGCTTCCCAAGAGGTCATGGGGGAACCCTATTCCTTGCAACTCCATTTTCTTCCCTCGCACGCTCTGAAGCCCCATCATAAATAAACTTGAAGTCTTATCCTTTAAAAATGTGAAGACAGCCTTTTGTACAAACGTGAACTTTGCATTTCTCTTCCTGATGACATAACTCTGGGATTTGTCTTGGAGAGACTGGCTTTGTTTAATAAGAGTCTGAAATATTGGATGTAGCAGAAACCTAGTGATGCTGCTGCTGAATTCTGTAGCTTGAGGACAGGGCTCCTTTGGAGCTCAGGGAATGCAAGGTCAGGTGGACATTACAATTCCACATCACCTTGCCGTATGCTTTGATTGCACATTGATGGCCCCCAGGGAAGGGAGAGCACTTGGAAAAAGGGCACACTGCACACAGACCCTACACAGCCTGTGTTCTCGCCTCTGCATTCAATGTTCTTGTCCAGCATCACTCATCAGGCAGAATTGGAGGACATCCCAGACAGTGTCACCAGTTCAGGGGGGCCAAGCCCCCAGCAGGTCAACAGTTGAGCTCACCATGCAGATCCCAAAGCACAGCAAAGCTGCATGGACATTCATCAGGAAATGGGATGTTTTCTCCTGACCCCATCAGGCAGCCTGAGGACACGGGGCATAGACCAGGAACTACCTCTTGCATGGACATATTGCTTAATGCTAAGACATGTGACCCCCCCTAGGCTCCTGTCAGCCCGTAGTAGACAGCTTCTTTCCTGGGTGTTGCCCAGCTTCTGAAACCACCCACCTGCTGTTCACGGTAGCTTTCCTGCCCCGACCGAGGAAGGCCAGATCGAGCATCTGGAGCACATTTTCATTTCCTGGTTCCTCGAGCCCATTACCAACTGGGTTTTTCCCAGAGGCAACTGCGAAGCATGAAATCCACAAGCATCAATATGTTTATGGGTGGCTGCTTTACGAACTAAAGTGTCAAAAATTGCACATTGGAGCAAAAATTTCACATCCCAAATACCGTGTGGAATTGTCAGTAGAGCGGTTAATTTCAGAGAAGAAAACAAATGTTAATTGTTTATCATATGAGAATGACCTGATGTGCAATCGATCTACACCATGTACATTGACAGTACCGGTTTGCTGGTGTTCCATTTTCATCACTTTAATACCAACACATGATCATTAAGATTGAATTGCTTTCAATCAAGGACAATGGAGAAACCTAATTCATCTCTGTAAATGAAGGAAAGCATCCCTGATTGCCATGACCCAGGCCAATGAGAGCACTCAGTTCCATGAGCAATCAGGAAATGAGAGAAAAGTCCCTTTCAGCTACCTCCACCACATCCCCCCATCATGCCCGCTAGCTTTTGGTCAATGTCAGCAATAGTATTTTGGTTGCAAAAAGCAGGAACCCATCATGCTTTGCTGTTCTTCTTCATCAAGGTCACCTCAGAAGAAGGGGCATTGTTTGGCTGTTGGGGATAGTGTGATGGACTGTGCCATTGTCTTCTGAGCACACACACCAGGATGAGTGGTGCCCAGAGGCCTCCCCCCTCAGTCATTGATCTGATTAACTCAGAGTCCTTTGCCAAATCTGGTGGAGAGATGAAGTGAGGGGGCTGGACTCCCACCACCCGACATCCCCTGGAAAGTGGGAGCTGCCATGCAATGCTGAAGACATGGGCTCCCCAGGACATCTCGAGAGGCTCCATCTAGGCCACACAATCTACAACTTTGTCTCTAGTAAGAGCAGCTAGAACATTTGACTCTGCATGAGGCTGCCAGAAGTCAACTCTTTCTTGCTGTCCACCCAACATATGTCAGATGGATTTCCAAGAGTCAGACACCTCAGCTAAATGACAAAGTCCCACAAATTCAGGTGAACAACGGATGGGAGCCCAGACAATTCAGGTGAGTGACCCAAACTTACAAGTCTCAGGTGAATGAGCAGCTGGGCTTTCAGAAGCACATACACTCCTGGGCTCCTGACTTCAGACTCTCAAAGCTCAATTGCAAAGTGCAATGAATGTATTTCTTCAAAACATACTGTAGAACCTGTCTTTGTTTAGCAGGAGAGGTGCAAACAGTTATCAGTCTTAGCACTTGACTGCGTTGGAGTTTGGAGTCTACCCAGGGTTGCTGGGGCAGGAAGGCCTACTGATGCCACAGTGGAAACACAGCCACTGAAAAGTCCAGGGAACATGGTTGGCTATTCTCTGACACACACACACACACACACACACACACACACTCACACACACACACACACACACAAGATCCTGACCAATCATGATTGACTTGAGGCCAACTGGGTCTAATGGTGTCTAATGTTCTTTAACGAGAATGGTTCTGAGACCAGGGGGGAATGCTGGTAGGGAAAGAACTGCACTCCCAGAGACAGAAAATGACAGCCCGAGTGTCTGGAATCCCACCATGTAGCCATCACTTGTCCACACTGAGTGATAAGAAAACATCTATAAAGATATAGGTGTTGCTTCTCACCTAGATGGCCATTTGCTTATCTTCAAGTGTTTAAGACCCCAGACGCCTATATCTTTTGATAGCCAGGCACCATCTGCTTACTCCACCACATTTGCTTATGCACCCATTTTGTCTTTAGAAATTGTCTCAGGGAAGGTGAACATCACAGAGTGCCAAGTTAGTAGAGCAAAGTGTTCTTGCGCTGAGGGAGTACTTCAGTGGAGACTCTTTTGCCGTGATACTTCAGAAATATAAATAAATATATGTACATAGATTTATTCCTCTATGGAAGAAACACACCAGCCTTTGTGATCATGAGGTGTTGGTGGGCTCAGGTATCAGGCATCAAAGACACAACACAAACAAAAGAAATGTATATCAATGGGATTGAGGGGGAGGGCAGAGTGGAGACAGAAAGCCCATCAGTAGTCATTTGGACACCTCCTGTCAGAGGAATCACAAGAAACAGACAAGTCAGTCAAGGTGCAGTATAACACTGACGAACCATATAACTGTCCTCTGGCTCTTTAATATTTCCTCCCACCGCCCTCCCCACCCACTACCATGACCTCAATTCTATCTTACAAATCTGGGTAGGTCAGAATGTGTATGCTGGTACAGAAAAGGGAATCCAGATAAGATGAACCCCTCAGGACCAATAAGGGGAGCAGCAGTCCTAGGAGGGTAAGGGGTGGGATGGGGGGTGGAGTAAGGGGGAACTGATCACAATAGTCAGATGTGTTTGACACAATAGGTATAGGTATGGATTGTGCTAAGAGCTGTAAGAACCTCCAATAAGATAAAAAATTTAAAAATACATGCTTATTAACATCTTCCTGACACTCATGGTTTGGAGGGCAGCCTGTGAGAGGACAACCACATCTATCAGTTATGCTTTAAGGAGCTCTGGTGGCACAGTGGGTTACTTGCTGGGCTGCTAATCGCAGGTTAGGAGTTTGAAACCACCAATAGCCCCTCAGGAGGATGAGGCTTCCCACTTTCGTCAGGAATTACAGTCTCTGACACCCACAGGGGCAGGGGGACTCTGTCCTATAGATTTGCTCAGGGTTGGAATCAGCCCCGGCACAGTTAGTTAGCTTGTTGGTTTGTGTCCTGTGTGTTTTATACTTTAAAGCACTGCATATACTTAGCCAAGTTCTTATATGTGTCATGCTCTGGAAACGATTTATTTAATCTCAGACACTCTTACTCTCCTATTGAACAGCACTTTCCCCAGCTCCATCAAGTATTGCGTGTCTGAAAAAGAGCTTACTGAGTCCTGGATCTCTGCCCTCAGGTGGACTCAGATTCATCATAGCTCAGCAGTGTTGGCGGGGCAGTGGTAGAAAGCTCAGTTTCCAAGAGGAACTCAGTAATTCACACGCACCCTTGGCTCTTAGGGAAAATGACTTGGGGGTCTGCTCCCCTGAAGATGGCAGCCTGAGAAGCGCAAAGGACAGCCTTACTCCCTCTTAGAGGGTCACGATGAGTTAGAATCTACCTCATGTCAGAGATCCAGGATTCAACCAGCTCTTTTCCAGATATGCAGTATTTGATGGAACCAGGGTGAGTGCTGCTTAATAGGAGAGTAAGAGAGCCTGAGATTAAATATTTTTATAGCTTGATGACATATCAAACAGAACATGACCCAGTGATGACCTTCTATAACTCAGGACTACAATAGAAAATTGCTCTGTTGTTTTCTCGATTCAATTTCCCTCTTGTCCTTCTCCCTGTCTTGTATTTGTTTCTCACTCCCATTTATTTTCTTCAGTCACCTGGTTCTTTAAGCCTCTTCTCTTTCAAAACTCATCAAAACAAGTGACATTTTGATGTTGTTTGTTTAAACAAGATAGGTCAATATTTTGGCTATACACCCATTTCCCACTTATCAACATAGAAATGTTCCAAAGACCATTCAGCCCCAAACCAAGTTCACTGCCACTCAATCAATTCTCACTCATTATGACCCTATAGGGTGGAATTACCCCCATAGGTTTCTGAGATGGTAAATTTTATAGCCTCAGCATTCTTCCTTGGAGAAGCTAGTGGTTTGGAACTGCTGACCTTGTGGTCTAAAGTCCAACTTGCAACCCAATATACCACCAGGGCTCAAAAACCAGTACTGACATAAAAGTAGGTGTTAGGCAGAAATAGAGGATAACCACATCATATCACAAAATGGAGGCTGATTATATAATTACACAGCTGCCAAACCACAGCATTACATAACCACCAAACTACATCGTCATCTGCCTGCCAAACTGCCTCATTGCATAATGTCCAAATCACTGTAGATCAAGGCCCAACCAAGTTAATGTATCAGTGGACTTTGAAAAGGCCATAGAAAAAATGGGATGAAAGGATATAATTAATATTTCCACAAAGTTTTTTAACCCCCTTCATATACTCTTAGATACACTCAAGTCACACCTCAGTGTGCATCAGGACCAGACATTTGTTGTGAATATGAAAAAAAGAGATTTTTTCTACAATTATTATAATTGCTAAATGCCCAATGATGAGATAGTTGGCAAATGAGGAATTGAAGTACTTCTATTAAAGTAACTTATTAGGTCACTGTTCTTACTAGTAGATGTTGTCTAGTTTGGTCCACCTCAGAAAGACCGCATGCACAGAGGAGCAAACTGCTAATTGGACCTCTGTCACCCACGTCCATCGACACATCTACCATGCCAAGTTTAGGGTGTAGTTCATGTTCTTCATCAACACCCCAGTGAAAAGGCCAGCATTCTTTGGTCTTCCCTATTAATTGCCCAGCTTTCACAGACATATCAAACAATCAAAATACCACAGGTTGGGGCTGGCTCAACTCAGTCTGCTTTTGGAAACTGTAAGGAGGCTTTTACAGAACATTTACCCACCATAATTCAGCACTGGACCTGCTGACTGATGATTCTGAGGGCATCAGTTGTGGATCCAGGTGAACAGAAATTCCCGAGGACTCCAGCCTCTTCCTATTCACTGTGATCGTGTCTAAAAGCCCAGTTGTGAGAATCTTTGCTTTCTTCCTGTTGACGTGTAGTCCTGATTGGAATAAGTTATTTTTATTGCTATTGATGCTTCAAGTGCTCTTGGTGGTCACCAAGTAAGGGTGTGTCATGTGTACATCACAGGAGATGAAGAAGGGTCCCCTTGATTCTGATGCCAGACTTTGGTTTAGACTCAGGTCATGGCCCAGCTTCTTGGGCTATGTACTCAGCATGGAGAAAGGCTGAACTTGCATGGTAGAAGGGTACCTCCCTGACACATTCTTTTCATGATTTCAAACCACACAGTGACCCCTTGTTCTATTTGAATGACTGTCTCTTGATTGATACACAGGCCCCAGAAGAACACAGTTAAGTATGGGGGAGTTCTCATTCTTCACAATATGATCCAGAGTTTGCTATGATCTCCATTATGAAAGACTTTTGCATAGTCAATAAAGCACATGTAAACTTCTTTTGGCCTTCTTTGCTTTCAGCCAAGATCCACTTGACATCAACAGTTAGATTCTTATTTAATGTTCTCTACTGAATTTGACTGCTATTATGGCAGTGCCCAGTCTATGTAATGTTGCAATTTTTAAAAATGTGTTTTGGGGGGCATAAATTTACTTACATGTTATATTACTTACTACTATTATTCCATAATTTCTGTATTCTGGTGAAACATCTCTCTTACAACTAGGCATGTGCATGAGTCTCTTCCAAACTGTTGGTCAGGTTGTCATCTTAAATTTTTTTCTTGGAATAGGTGGGTTAGTACTTCCAGCGCTGTAACCATTTGTTAAAATATTTCAATTGATGTTCCACCAATTCTCGGTGCTTTTGTTTTGCCAATGTCTTCTGCCATCTTGGAATTCTTCCTCAATACTGTCCACTCTTGACCATATGCTACCAACTGAAATGATTGAATATCCACTGATGTGGCAACTCTCTGTATTGCTTCTGTCTTCATGTGATGCTTCCTATGCATTCAGTAGTTTGCTCATAGACTTGGTATTACAACTCTGGTTCAAATTTCCTTCTGTTGAACTGCTACAGTTCTCTTTGCACATTGTAATACTCTGTTTTTTCATCTTGAGTGATCTGTTGACATCTTCCATTTAGTTTTTTCATGTCACCAGTTCTCCCATTCACTTTAGCTACTCAGATATTTCAGAACCTCTTTTGAAATCTGTTCTTCTTTCCTTTCATTCATAAAATGACCTATTAAATGTTTATACCACGGATTGGTTTTAGAGTTGAAAATATTGTAATGATTATTTTTGTTTGCATTTTGTTTTAACACTCAGGAGGGGGTTGCTTTCGGTGACATGTCTTCGTGTCACCTGAATACCCTGTCATCATGGAGGTTCTGGAGGGAGGCTCCTGGGAGTCACAGACTGAGTTATCAGAGGCAAGGCTGCAGTATCTCACACCTTGAGCTTCTACGTGAGCATAGTGCTGTTGGGTTGGGTACCTTTCCTGTCACTGTTGTTAGCATCACTGAGATGGTTCCATATCAACTCCTCTGAAAGGAGAGTGTGCTTTTGAGAAGAAGGAGGTTGTGGTGCCATCTCTAAGCCCACATTCTGAGACTGGAGGGGTGAGGATGCAGCTCTGAAAGGCCCATTGCCAGAGACTGGATCAGGGACCTGAGATTGGATGTCTGTGTTGACGTTTCCAGGAGCCCTGAGGGTGCAGTGGGGTGCTGAGCATAAGGTCAGAAGTTCAAAACCACCAAGCACTCCATGGGGAAAAAGAGGAGCCTGTCCACTCCTGCAGAGAGTTATAGTCTCAGAAATCCACAGGGAGCAGTTCTGCCTTGTCCTGTAGGGTTAGTATGAGTAGGAATCCACTTGGTGGCTGTGAGATTTTGGCTCACTTCCCTCATCTCTTCAATGAGAACTTCATCGGATCTCCTTCTTGGCATGATTAATGAGGAACAGTTAAATCAAAATCCAGGAAGTTCTGAGACTACATCCTCAGTGGTACTTCGAATCACAACACACTGGTGGACAAGTCTGAGAACGATGGGCTTCTGCTAAGGATGACGGGAAAATCTGGGATCAGCTAAGGGTGGTGGTTGAACAACTGCCAGATGGACTGACTGATGCATCAAGGCTGGGGACATGGCGAATGTTTTGATAACTACAAAGGAAAACAATTAGAAGCCAATGGGAGAGCATGATGCCATGCTTCATGACCAAGGACAACAAAGTGTCACCTCTGACTTAGTGTCCAACTGAATGAGACAAAATAGTGTTCTATAAGTTAGACCGGAGGTGCAGCATGTCTTAATGAAGGGGAAGGGGGCAGCGCGAAGTCTGCAAGGTGGATGGGCCAAGGGCTTCAACCTGGATGGCAGCTAAAGAGAACCTTCAGGAATCCAGCCTGCCAGCACGGAAGGGACGGCGAGGTGCTGGGACTCCCAAGCAAAGCTGTGCTCCCAACAGCTCCGAGCCCCGTGTCTCATCAGTAACAGCCTATCAAGCATGAGATGCGAGAAGAGCAGTCATCAGGGCTCCAGATGGAAATGTTTAATGCATTCACCGTGTATGGGATGAATATAAATTGCAAACAGGGTGGCTTCTGGTTAATTTACCGAATAAAAAATATTGAATTTGTTCAACTTTAATTAATGAGTGACTGAATACTTGAGAGGGAGCCCTGGTGGTGTAGTGGTCACAAGTTCAGCTGTGATCCACATGGTTGGTGGTTCAAGACCAGTAGAACAACTGGGTTTTCTACTCCTGTAAACAGTTACAGTCTTGGAAACCACAGTAGGCGGCTGTACGCCACCCTTGACTCGATGGCAGTGAGCAGAGATTTTTTTGAATGAGAACTTGATACTGCAATATACTTGCTTCTCTCACAGAGACCGGCTGCCCTGGTCTCGCAGAGGGTACTGGCCTGGAGCACCTCTCTCTTCGTTGTGGGTGGGTCTCTGGGCAAGTGTTTCTGGTCTTCCTGAGTGTCATCAGCCACCTTCTGAAAGGCTTAGCATTCCTCTACAGAAAGAGGACGTTGTGGCAGAGACATAATCTCCTGTCAACTTGAGCGAGGGGTGGGCCATTCCTGTCCATCAGGTTGCAGCTTGATGACCTCATTTGGTGACAGGATGGAGATAAATAGGGCAGTGGAGCCCCAGGCACAGTATCTCTTTGCCTTCCCCTTCCTGCTGTTGTGATGCTCAGAGAGCTGGAGGAGACCCATGGAGACCTGTGCCAACACAGAGATGCTTCCACTGCCAGGGGATCCACAGGCTTGTGATCTTCCTGCATTCGGCATCAGCATACGTGCTAGATGAGTCTAAAGAGGAATTGATGGACTAGTATCAGACTTATGGACTAAGATCAGACTTCTGGACTTGATCTGAACTGGACTGGGATGTTTTCTCAATAGACAATTGCTCTTTTAAACAAAGCTCTCTCTTTTTCATATATGAATGTTTCTGGATTTGTTCTCTAGTCAACCTGGACTAACAGAAGTATACCAGATGTTGGACAAATGCAAAGAGGCCTTACATCTCTTGTCAGTGGGCAAGAAGGAGTCTGAGAATAGGGGGGCCCCACGTGACATGAAAGTACAACACTGTCTGTCTAGTTTTCACCATTGCTCTGTGCAGCTCATCACCCCATGGCTTAGTGGTTTAGCAAGGTCCACAGCTGAAAAAATGCCAGGGTCTCTGCAGGAGAAGGAAGAGGCCGTCAACATCCATGAAGATTTACAGCGTTGAAACCCACAGGGGCCGCCCTACTCTGTCTGAAAGGGTGCTGTGACTCTAGGGCAGAGAGTTTAGCCAGAGTTTTTGCTGTGTCCCTTGGGACCCTCCTCGATATCCACTCAAGGAATCTTCTCAACTCGAAGACGGAGGTGTCATCTCCATGCCTGACTCACAGAAGAGGAGACTCTGGGTCAGAGGGGTTCAGAGCCTGCTCAGGGCTGCTGGGTGGCCACGCCTGGGGTTAGAGACTGCGCTGGGTGGTGGCGAGGTCTCCCGGGCATCTATCAATGCAGAGTGACTGGAGGTCATGCTCCTGATGCCAAAGGTCCCCACTGTGGCTGATGCTCCGAAGCTGTTCAGGAGGTCCTGTGCCTCCGTTGAGGTTTCCATTGAGGAAGTGTGAGCATCTGCTTCTACCTGGGACTCTGAAGCCGCCTTCCATCGCTGCTGCCTTGTTTCTTTTCTTTGGTGATGTTAAGGGGGCAGATCATGAGCCCACCTTGTCTTTTTATGAAACAAAATCTGCACATCAAGAAGAAATTGCCTGTAGGGCTCATGGAGTGCATCGGCTTCCCCCAAACAGCAAAGCAGACACACAGATGTTGCTCATCTCTGCTGGGGAGCAAAGCAGGGGGACCCCCTTTTCAAACCTTCAGGCTGCTTGCCTTAGTGAGATAAAATGAAGAGAGAGAGAGGGTGGAGTGACCAGAACCGAGAGGTGGAAATAACATGGTGTGGAAGGGGAGCATGGTGAGCAGTGTCAAAGGGACCTCATCCCAGCACTGGACAGATGCTGAGTCATAGCAGGAGGGAAGGGGGCTGTGTGTTCTCAAGAAAGAAGTTTAGGAACCTGATAGATGCCCCAGCTGCCCTCCTGTGCCTCGCCCTGGCTGCCATTAGAAGCCCCTGCACTTGTTTGACATGCAAATAGTAAGTGTGACCCTGATGGAATTTCTTCATCTTCTTTAATAATAAGCTTTTCATTTACTGAAGGAAAGCCAGGCATCTGTGCCAGGGACGCCACGGACAGCCTGATGCCCTGCCCAGAGATTGATCCCAGCATCACCAGATGTGTGGGGAGTCACACAGAGCAGGGCAGGAAGCAAGCCCAGATGCTGAGCATCGACCCGCTGGTTTTCGTCACAATTCAAACCTACAGAGTCCCTCATCTTCGTGGGTGAAATGCACCCAGACAGGTGCCCCAGATGACAAGGGCCAGAACTGGTACTGGGGCCTCATCTTCAGTCTCTCCAAGGAACTGGTTTCCCTAAGCAGGTCCCTGAAAAACACGCGTTATGTCCGTCATCGCCACGCCTCACGTCCCAACAGGGTACACTGTGGTGGGCGCTGTGGGATAAAGGGTCTGGGGAGAGTAGAGAGTCACATACAGCCTTTGATGTCGCTGTACCTGCCTTCCTGGACATGGCTTCCCTCTTGTCAGACTCCTGTTGTCCTGGTCAGTGCAGCTGAGTCAGTCAAGCTCAACACAATAGGACAAACCCCTGCCTGCTCCTGCACCAGCCCCACAACTGTCCTCGGCTTGAGTCCATTGTTGGGGCCTCTTGTTCATCCGCATGCTGAGGCTTTCCTCTTTCCTCTTCTTCTTTCTCCTGGCCCTCTACTTGTTGGATGTCCCAGGACATCTCAGGGTCAGAGGCAATGGTGGACCCCATCCACCCCCACGCCTGCTCCACCCTCACTGGCCCACAGAGCTGGGAGGGATGATGGTAAAAGTGTGTGCCTCACTATCTCCCGCTGCCTGCCCTGGTAGGGGATGCCACTTATCTTCTTCTCATCTCATCCTTGCAGCCCTACAAGGCTCCCCCTACTTCTACACCTTCCCTCCCCCCCCCACCCCCGCTAACTTCCCTGGCTCTGTCTGGCCTCCGTCATCCTCCCTATAACCCAGGATTGTCCCACAGGTGCTTCCCCGTCATGGAGCAGACCAAGAGTTATAGGCAACAGGAGAACAGGAGGAGGTCACTCCAAGGGCTTCTGGGGTGGCCTGTGGAAGAAGTCTCTGGTGGCAAAGGCCCTGAGTGGCACACAGACCCATGAAGGGGCCATTGGGTCATTTTTTCACAGTTGTAAATCAACACAAGTGTTTGGATGGCGAGACTAGGAAGTGAAGGCTAGGTGGTTTTCATACTCTAGGTGTACTGTTGGCCGCTCAATTCTGATGGAAAGGGCCAGCACACCCCAGATCTTCAAGTGACAAAGGGATGGAGCTTCTAGGCTGAGGGGAATGTCCCCCAGTCATGCTGCCATCCTGCCACCACCAGGTGTGGGGATAGTTTAAGTTTCAGGTGAATGGGTGTGCAAACCAAGGGAGGTCTAAGCAACGTGGAAGACTAAGGAAACCACAGTCCTGGACCCAGCGGACACACGTCGAAGAATAGAATAGCTACGCCTCTCACCCAGCGGTTCCAGCCGGCAGCAGGCACAGAGGCCACATCAGTGTGCATGATGGAACGCGTAGGTGGAAAATCAAGTTCACAGGTAGATGTCGTTCCCACCTATTCCTATGTCTACTTTCATCACCTGATTGTTGTGAAGGACTAAGCCCAGGCCTCCAGACTGTCTCTGCTCCACAGAGACTAACAGCAGTGCTGTCCACAGCATGAGCAGGGCTCTGGATGACCAACTCCTAGAATCGGCCAACCAGCCACAAACCAGCCTCAGCTTCCCTGCTTCCCCAAGGTGTGCCCCACAGAAGTCAGGGAAGTGTCTTCTTCAGGAGACAGAACAAACATCCTTCAATGTGGCAAGCACTACAGCCAGGGAAGGGGAGCAGTGCCCATGCTGTGGCCCCCAGCCCTAAAGATCTGAGACCCCCAGCTCTGACCTCGCCTCTAAGGGAAACCCAGAGAACTCAAATCCAAACAAAACAGGACCTCACACGAGTCTCTGCCAAAATGCCATCGCATGTCAGAGAGTGTGACCATTTCCTGAAGGAGAAGCACGATGTGCTTCAATCCCACTGTGTGTTTTCACCTTCTCAGTTTCACCGGACTCTTTCTGCCAATTCCTGTGATTGTTCCAAGGGGATTCTTCAGAGATTAACAGGAAGGGGAGCTCATCAAGGCACAAAACTACGCTTATATTATTTCCCACGTCCAGTGCCCAACAATGCAAGTAAAGGGAAAAGAGGTGTGGACCTAGGGTGGAGGACTGAGGGCTGGTGTTTGTGACACTTGTCAACTTATCAACTCACTGCCATTGAGTCAAAACCAACTGCTATTGACCCCACAGGACAGGGCAGAACTGCCCTTGCACATCTCCCAAAACTGCAACTGTCTATGGGAGTAGAAATCCCCATCCTTCCCCTGGTGGTTTTAAACTGCCAACCATGCAGGTCGGAGCCCAAGGAGTAGCCGGTATGCCACCAGGGCTCCCTGTGCCAATTGTGCACAGGAAAGAATGAGCACAACTACTCCATCGCCAAAGGAAGCTCATCTTCTGTGCGGGGAAAGGAAGGCTGCTTTGTGCCCATTTACAGCCACAGTCTGGGCCAACCAGGGCGGCATCCCAGAATATCAGGCAGTCAGTGGGCAGAAGACAGATGGAGACCTTCAGAAAAACAAAAGATGGGCACTGAACGGCTCTTAGGGAGGCATGCCACCAAACATGTTTGGATCTGATTGCGGGTGCTGCAGCCAGGCTGAGCAGAACGAAGTGAGTTCTGCAGAGTGAGTTCTGGGTAAATCTGAGATATAAGAAAGGGCTTGTGGAATTAACCACCTTACCCCCGAAAGCAAACTTGTCCAGGGAAGTAAGTTAATCACCTGGCAATTCTACTCTGGAGTCCCTGAGGAGGCTCATGACTCATGCACTTGACTTTGAACTGAAGGGCTGCAGTTTCTGATTCTCCAAGAGGCCCTCAGAAGAAAGTCCTGGTGCCCCACAGAGCACAGTGCCACAGTGCCAGACACACGTCGGGTTGCCAGGACTCAGAGCCCACACAATGGGAACTACTTTCTTTATTGTGTGTGTACAATCCTGCACACGGCAAGGGCCCTGGTGGGTCCAAGAGTTAAGCACCCAACTGCTAATCAAGAGGTTGGCGGTTTGAAACTGCTCAGCCACTCCACGGAAGAGAGAAATCTGTCATCCTGCTCCCACAGACACACCAGCTAGGGGATGCTAACACATGGCATAGCGTGAGTCAAAGACAGATTTCTTTATTTATGTCTTTCATTCTAAGGAAGTTGAAACTCAAGGAGACACCGGTCCTGGTCAGGCCAAGCTCGGATCATCTCTGTGGGGGTCACATAGACGTGCGGCACAGAATACTTTCTGGGCCCACTCTCAGCCGCTGAGTCATTGCTGCACTGGGAGGATCAGAGTCATGATGCTGACACAGCAGCGCGTTGTGCAAGAGAGTCCCCGGGTGGCACAAATGTCCGACGACCTCAGATGCGAACCAACCGTTTGGACATTTCGGTTCATCCAGAGTGGCCACACAAGAAATAACTAGTGACCCAGCTCTGAAAGTCTAGTGGAGTGGAAT
>PVJH01026856.1:0-29410 GCA_004026705.1 Nesogale talazaci
GTTTGCCGATCCAGACTTGTGACCCATGAGCTTCCTTAATATGCATCCTTCACCGTGACTTTTGTCTGGGAGCTCTGTGTGGCCATTGCAATGAATGTTTGAACCCATACCGATGCAGAGTGGTTTGCGGAGGAAGAACTGCTGTCAGAATCGATACAAAAGTGGGAGGGGGTCATGTAGTATGCCTGACCCTGCCTGAGATCAGCACTAGGGAAGCCAGAGGACATCAGATATGTGCATATTCAGACAGTTCAGTGAAGCAAGATCTTTGAAGAAAAGAAACTATAGCAGCACAGAGTGATTGGTGCCTACATAAATGAAGATGAGGGCATTGAAGGGTTGCACAGGTGATAAGGGTGAGTGAGCCATCCAAGTATCTGGGACATGAGTCACAGAGATGACATGTAGGACATGGAAATGTGCCCTTGACACCAGAGAGCAGGCCATGGGCCTTCTGTACGTGTTCATGTGCTGCTTATAAGAGATGCATTTTGTGCTGCCATTCTCTTACCAGACCAAACTAACACTTCCCACTGTCTACAAATCCTTTCTGAAATTCTTAACGCCACCTTATATACTCCAGTCCAGAATGGCAGTGCCCTGACATAGTTTGTTTGTATGTCAATGGTACTGGGGCTTCACTCCTAGTTCTATACAATTGATGCAATTATTTGTGCAAGGTTTTCCTATGTTTTCAGAGTATACATCTTTAAGAATGAGAATTATCTCTCTGCATTGGTTTGTTTTCTACTGTTACAATATTTCTAAACAAATGATGTTGAAAATATAAGAATCTTGAGGTTTGCTGATGATCTATCCAGATTTATGACTTGACCATAGAATTGTGACTTATTCATTTTTCCCTACAAATTAAAACACTCAAAATATAGTGCAAAGACCTCTGTGCACAATAACGATAGCACCTAGTACAGTATTGACAAAAATATGCCAAATAAGAATGAAGTAGTTGGAGTTTCCAGACTTAATGCTGGCCAAGGCATTGTAGAGACTTAATCATTCTCTTTGGTAAGTAATCAGTATGTTTGCTACACGTGTTAGGTTGCTGCCTTAAAATTTCGATGTCTGCTCAGTTTTTTGCAATCACAGTATTCCTTTCTCTCTTGCCCTGTTTTTGTCAGTGATCTATGATCATTAGTGGTGTGATGCGGAAACTCAGATATTTTGAATATAAAGTTCAAGAAAGATAGCGGAAGATCATAAGAGAGATGTAGCTAATAAGCTAGCCCTGAGTCAGTGACATAGTGTTACCTTCTACAAAAAAGACAGGACAATCCCTTTTTCTAGAACCCTAACAAGCATGTTGCAGGAATAAACGAATGTATACGGTAAAAGATGAAAGTATTCCCAAAAGAAATACGCTAAGTCAAGTCAAATACACTAAGAAACCATGTTGGTTATTTTCTACATTCTTAATTATAAATGATAATCAACATGCATGATAGTTAAGGTTTATAGTACTAACCTGGTCGATAAACACATGTGGGATTATTTGAAGGACAGAGCAATAAATGGCTTGGTGAGCCTCGACTTTCTAGTTCTTGGGCCTCTTGCTCTCTGTGTTCGGACCAGGGTGCAGCTGTCTTAGCCAGTTCCCTGCTTCAACCAGGCAAGGTCACTTCCTGTGAGACATTCCCGAAGGGAAGCCACATGGACCTGGGTGCAGCCCTGGGTGCTGGAACACCTGTGTGGAGACCACTGGCAGCGCTGAGATGCTCACGTGCTCATGGATTCAGCTTTCCTTCTGCAGTTGGTGTCATTGTGTGTTTTGCAAGTTTGTAGATCTGTTTTGCAAGTTTGTAGATCTGTTTTAGCCAATGTCAGATTTATGGGGTTGGACAGGAATGGGTTGGGATGCTTTCTTAATGTACACTTACACTTTATATAAAACTCTCTCTTATACACATATGAGTTTCTGTGGATTTGTTTCTCTAGTCTACCCAGACTAACACAATGTGGCCCAAAGTATCAAAAATATTAATTGTCCTGCTAGATGTCTGGGCAGGATCTCACAACAGCATTTTAGTAAAGTTGCCTACTCTAAGGGCAGAGGAATGTGGTGAAACCAGGCATGAGTTGACAGTAATAATAAATAAAGTAGAAGGATTCAGATTTGCAGCTTGGAACCTTCTTTGAAGATGCTTTTTAGATTTCTTAATTATGTAATATTGAAGACATCTCTATTTTGTTCATTATCAGGCTTCAGAAAATAAAAGTCATACATTTCAAATTAAATCAAATAAAACCATAGGTTGCACAGATTATCAACAAGAACAAAACATTTGAAATTTGAAGAAGACAATGAGGACTCAATGTGTCTCAAATGCCTCTCTGTCCCACCACACCATGTTCTCCTGGCCACCTCACAGTTCAGTCCCTGCTGTGGTGAAGAGATGGGCTCCAATCAACTTTCCCCAGCTATTACAGGTACTGCGGTATCTTCCTGTGGTCAGTGTATGACCCCATGTATTCTCTAATCCAGTGACTTTAGGGACTAGTAAACATTCATACATGAGTACCCAGGGGTGCTATGTAGTTGGCTAGTGCCTGAAGAGGCAGTCTTGTCCAAATGGTGGGTAGGAGGTGGGTGGAAACATACACATGTAATCCTCTTGCATTTTCCAGGAAAAGACTTTTGAGACAGAAAGTTCCACCAGCTTGAATAATGGTCTCACCTCTTTGATGAAGACCTTGATGATACCCCCTTTTGCCCATCCTAAGGTACCTTTCTCCTCTCTCCAATCATTCACTGCAATGAGGGTGAAGCGGACTCATAGAGACCCTGTCAAACAGGGTAGAAATTCCTTAGGATCACATTCCCTGCAAAACACTTGGAAACAAAGGTTTGGTCTCAGGCTTTTTTTCAGGAAGATTAAGGCCGAATATGCAGGGATTTGGGGAAGGAAGTAAACCTTCCTTCACCCTCAAAGTAGAAGGTAGTGTCTTAATTTGTTTTCTACATCATTTCTTTGAGTAACTGAGAGGAAGAGAGTGCAGAGGAAAATTTTTCAGGTAATAGCTATTTTCTTTGAGTTCTTTCTTCACTGAATATCTAACTCTGCAATTTGCCCAATACTCTGTTTTCTACGATTTCAAAAGTGTGGTTTGAATGGAGAGCTAGAAAAAAAAGTACATTTCGGGGAGCCCCGGTGGCGTAAGTGGTTAAGTGCGGGACTGTGGCCCATGGGCTTGGCAGTTCAAATCCAGCAGCAGCTCTCAGGAGCAGCGCTGGGTAGCTCCCACGACCACCAGAGGGCATTGATGTCTCCCCACCCCCCAAAAAGAAAAGTACATTTCTTTCTCATGTCAAGACATTGACTATTTTGTCACCAATGCAAATTTTATAGTCTTTTATTAGCCTAAAATATTTGGAAAACCATTTTCTTCAATTGCTAAGGCAATGATTCTAAGTGGCAGTACTCTTATTTTCTTATTTTATTTCTATTTGACAGCATACATAAGAGATTTAGTTCCAGTTTAACTATTTTTAACTCATTTAATTCACTACTGTTCTTTGTAAGAAATAACAATTTGATTTTGATATGAAAGAGTTCATCATCTTAACATACATACTTACAGGGGCTATTTTCAGTTTATGGTAGGCATAAATTCCTTGCTCTAGCATTAAATTTAATTTATATCCTATTTCAAACTTTTGCCAGAAGCAATCTTGGGTTTCTGCATTTATCAAATAAAGCATTCTTTCTCATGGATTGCAATATCAATTTGACCATTGTAAACTACATATATTCCTGTCAAATTATTTTTCAATCCTGTGAAACTTAGATTCACTGTAAGATTTGGGTAGAAACTCAATTTTTCTGCATGACTTCCCATCCTTGACATAGAGTTAAAAGATTTAAACGACAAAGTGAGTTTGAGCTTTCTGAGATGCTTTCTAAGCAAAACAGTCTGCTTCTCTGATTGAGCCTGCATCTTTGTAGCTTGAAACTGTGTATTTGCAATTTTGTCAGACATTTCAAAATGCATCACAATGTTAAGTGCTTTCCAGTATCTAATTTCATTGGAGATGTAAATGAATCCTATTTGTTTTCAGGATTGGTTTTATTTCATTAAGTCAGAATTGCTTGTTTTATAACTACATATGAAAATAAATGGCATCTTCACAGACTAATGAAAAAAACAAAAATAAACTTTCATTCCACTTCATTCTTAATGTAATTGCAGGGCAAAAGGAAAGTAATCTTTCATTCATCTTTACCATAAGAAATTAATTCTCCATTCTCAATGCAATAATTAAAAAAGTTCATTGGAATTTTGGAAAAGAGTCAAAATTATAAACAACTTTACACAGAAAAGATTATAAATTTAGTAAAGTCAGAATCAAGAAACAATTTGAATATCAGAGAAAAAATTCTCACTTAAATATGTGCTCATTTTAGATGGATTCTTTAATAAAAATATCTAAAGATAATAAATTGTTCTAAATCAACCAAATGAAACTGCTCCTTAAGAATTAGAGGTAGAGGGGCTGAGCCCCGGTGGCATAAGTGGTTGAGTGTGGGACTGCGGCCCGCGGGCTGGGCGGTTCCAATCCAGTGGCGGCTCTCAGGAGCAGCACTAGGTAGCGCCCACGACCACCAGAGGCAGTGATGCCCCGCCCCACCCCACCCCCCACCCCCCAACTAAAAATCATTTTTTGGAGCTCATGCAGCTCTATTCTTTAAATATATATACTTTGTGTCAGTATTCACATCTTTTTTGGGGGCGGGGGCTAGGATTCATACAACTCTCATTGCAACCCATATATACACCCATTTTGTCAAGCACATATGTACATGCTTTGCCATCATTCACAAAACCTTTGCTTTCTACATGAGCCCTTGGTATCAGCTCATCATCTCCCCTTCCCACTCTCCCCTGCCCCCACCATGAACCCTTGATACACTTTGTCATATCTTACACTGCCCGATTTCTCCCTTCACCAACTTTTCTGTTGTCTATCCCTCCAGGGAGGAGGTTATATGTAGATCCTTGTAATTGGTTCCCTTTTTCTACCCCACCTGCCAGCATTTGTTTTGAAGGAATCATCTGTTCTGGATTCCCTTTTTCTAGTTCCTATCTGTACCACCATATATCGTCTGGGTTAGCCAGAGTTGTAAGGTAGAATTGGGATTATAACAGTTGTGGGGAGAGGGGAAGAAGCCTTTAAGAATAAGGGGAAAGCTGCATATTTCATCATTGCTTCACTGCATGCTGACTGGTTCATCTCCTCCCCATGAACCTTCTGCCTTCAGATGGGTTGGGTTCCCACTCCATCATCGCCGTCATTCACAAAAATTTGATTTTTTGTTCTTTGATGCCTTATACCTGATCCCTTTGACACCTCGTGATCAAACAGGCTGGTGTGCATTTTCCTTGTGAACTTTGTTGCTTCTGGGCTAGATGAGACCTTGTTTATCTTTCAAGCCATTAAGACCCCAAATACTCTATCTAGCTGGCACATCATCAGCTTTCTTCACCACTTTTGCTTATGTGCCCATTTGTCTTCATTGGTCACATGGGGAAAGTGAGCCCACAAGGATATGATCTTTTGTTCTTTGATGCCTGATCCTTGACCCCTTTGACACCTCCTGAGCATGCAGGCTGATGAACTTCTTCGATGTGGGCTTTGCTGCTTCTGAAATAGATGGTTGTTTGTTTATCTACTAGTCTTTAAGACTCTAGACTCGTTATCTTTTGATAGCCAGGAACTATCAGCTTTTTTCATGATGATTTCCCATGCATTTTTGAAGCACCCCCCTTCTCCTTTTTGCCATAGAAGGGAGGTGATCCAACATTTCTTTTTTTTATATTAGGTCTCATTGTTGGCCTTTTAGATTACTACACGAATTTTCCGACTCCTGTCACCATGATGCTTTAGGCTTTTGAGCCACAAATTTGAAAATCTCTCCCTAAAGGTCAAGTTTGGGGTGATTATGGAACACTTAAAGGCCAAGCCTGCGCCCGCCAGATGGGAGGAGGCTCCTCCACGGGTCCAGCCTGGGCGCCAGCGCCACCAGCATGGCCGGCCAGAATGTGCGGGTCCAGACCCAGAGCCGGGACAAGGATGACATCAAGAAGGTGGTGGCGACCATCGAGTAGGTCCTGAGATGGGAGAAGCGCTGGGTGACGGTGGGTGATACGTCCCTGCGGATCTTTAAGTGGGTGTCTGTGGTGGACCCTCAAGAGGAGAACTGAAGACGCGCAGGAGGTGGTGCAGAGAGATCCCGGGGCCTTGAGCAGTAGGGCCGGGTGCTAGTCCCCGAGGGGGTGCCCCCCTCATTCTGCTGGGTCTCAGTGATGAGAACAGCAACCAGAACTTCCACTCGGAAGGGTCCCTGCAAAAGGGTATGGAGCCCAGCCCTGGGGGTATCCCCCAGCCCAGCTGCCCTGAATCTCCTGCTGGACCCCCAGATGGGGTCCCAGAAGCAGCTCAGCCCCCACAGCTGGGTCAAGAAAGATGTAGGACCAGGTTCTCCCCAGAACTCATGTCCTTTATGCAGTTGAATCCACCAGCCCCTCCTCTGCTGACTGCTGGGGGGAGGGGGGGTTACCCTCTCTCTAGCTGGTGTCTCCCTGATGCCTCAGACCCTCTGTCACCACTTGAGAGTTTTTGTACAATTAACATTTTCTTAGTTGAATGGACTTCTCCTACACTCCCACCTCATGTCAACATCCTAAAGGTTGGTGGCTAATTGCAAGGGGGTACCCCCCAAAAAACAATGGAATTGCACTGGGCAGAGTGGAGCTTTCTTCTTAGTATGCATTGCCGCCCCACACCCAATCCCAGGCAAGCAATGACCAACTTGCACTGAGTTAGTACACTCAGTGGCATCACCTGGGAAGGTCCTCTATGGTCCCAGTCCAGTGAAATTTTTTGTAAAAGCAGTCTTGCTCAAACTTCGTTTTTAAGTGTGTGATGACCAATTTAAGAGAAGAGTGTACAGCTGTGGAATGTTGTTCCTCCTCTGGGGAAGGGGGGGGGGCGTAATGCTGCAGACACTGTTGTGATGTTGAACCCAGCTTCCAAGAACAGAGTTATGGGAAAAACTCAAGCGCATGAGTGGTTTTCTCCTTTCAAAAAAGATGAAATGCCGGGCTGAGCCCCAGTGGCGTAGTGGTTGTGCGTGGGACTGCAGCCTACTGGGATGGAGGTTCAATTCCAGCTCCACAGAAGCAAAGGCTAGGTCTCCTACTCCCACCACCAGAGGGCAGTGATACCCCCCAAAACAACAACAATAACAACAGCAACAAAAGGTGAAATGTCAATGGATGACAGACCACATTCTGGATGTCCATCAACTTTCCCAGCAGACCGAAATATCGACTCGTGTTATGTTTGGAGTTCGTTCCAAGTCATACTACTCATCAAGCTTTCTATCTAGAGGTTTGGAAAAGATTGTGTAACAGTGTGCTACGAAAAAGGCCTGATTTGTGGCAGATGGGACTAGCTTTGCCACCACGACAGTACACCTGCTCTCACTGCTTCTGGGTGCACCAATTTTTGCCAAAAAACAGCATGCCTCCTTTGCCCTGCATACCTTACTCACCTGACCTCGCTCCACAACTTCCTTTTGTTTCCATGAATGAAGAGGAACATGAAAGGACAGCGATTTGATGATGTAGAGAAGGTGAAGGAAAAAAACCAGGAAGGTGCTGTTGGTCATCCAAACAGATGAGTTTGAACAATGTTTCCAAGAATGGAATCACAGATTGGGCAAATGTATTAAGTGTAATGGAGAGTACTTTGAAGGTGATCAGGATTTTTGTAAAAGAATTTAAATATATACCTTCAGGGAAAAAAATTCATTTTGGGGGGTACCCCCTCATATGCCAGCTCAGATTGAGGTGTGACGCCTGGCAGGTGCCATCTCCCAGGCCCCTTGGAGTGGGAGTCATATAAGTGGTGAACAGAGCTCATCTGAAACACTCGACGCGCTTGAATTTTTTTCTGGGCCTCACCAGCCCTCTGGGGACCGCGTGACCTACCATGGTGCCTGTTTATAGGGGAAGAAGCTGATGCCCAGCGAAGTCAGTCTTCAAGTTGCCCAGCAAACTCCTTCTCCCATCCAGTCAGACCAGCAAGCTTCCTCTCCTATCCAGTCTGCCTAGGCCTTTTGTGACACCCCACCCCCCACCTCCCTACCCCCCAGGCCCTGCGGAGGCTCTGGTCTCCATCTCTCACTCACACCTGGCTCCAGCTTCCTCTCCAGATGACTTCTCCCTCCAGTGGCCAATTGCCAGAGCCAGAGAACCAGAGGGCTTGTCTGGGTCCTCCCCAGGCTCTTGGACTCTTTAGTCTGGCATTCAAGGCCCTTGGTGACCTGGGCCCTGCCTGGGTTCTACTCTGGGCACCCCGGGTGCTGCCCCCTCCTTTACTGGATAGCATGAATTGACCTTCGTTGAGTGCTTGTTTGTGTGGAGGGCTCTGCCTGTGTGATCTCATGGACTCCCTGCAGGCATACGTGGTCCCTATTATGGTTACTCCTCTTTCACAGGCAGGGAAATGGAGGCTGAGAGAAATGCGAGTGTTTGGCCAGCCAAGGTCAGGGGGTGACCCCAGAATCTGTGCTCATGGAGCATGGATTCCCTCTGCTGAAATCGGCCTCTCCCCCCCAACCCCATTTGCTGGACAAAGCTCACTCTGACATGAATGCTCATTCCTGTGCCCTGCCTCCTGGGCGGCACAGGGGCTGGGTGGCGGGGAAAGACATGGCTCCCTTCTCATTTTCCCAGAGCCTCGGACTTTACCAGACGGGTGTCCAGTGGTGGTGGTAGTTTTCCCAACTGTGTGCTTGTCACAGAGTGGCTGGCTGCTCAGGGCATGTCTGTCGCCTTGACCTTCCAGATCCCAGGGGCATAGCTGTGGGTGGCACCGATGAACCGCCGATGCTGACCAACGAGGAGCCTGTTCCAGAACTCCTGGATGCTGAGGCCCCTGAAGCTTACCCCATCTTTGAGACAGTACCACCTGTCCCCAAGGCAGCCCAGGGTGACACAAAGGACTCAAGCGCATCTACCCCAATGCCCCTGACCCCTGAGAAGCCGGCCTGCTTCTCCTGCCACCCCCAGGGGCCCCTCTGACTTTTTACAAATAAAGACCCTTTTATTTAAAAATAATAGAAAAGGAACACTTAAAATAGGCTTAGTCCCTGAAACAGCAAACTTAGATTTTCAGGGATTTTATTTTCCAGTCCCAGTAAAGGAAGCATTTAAGCTGGGAGTGAAACGGCCCCCTATATTTACCAGAAACCCATTACTAACTCAATATTACATTTGAAAAGGCACAGGAAACATTATCTTTTCATTCTACTGCCCCTGCTTCTTATGTCCTGATAAAAGTAAAGCCAAAGGTAAGGAAGTAAACACGGAACCTTACATTATAAAACAAGAAGTAAAAAGCCAGCTGTGTCATTTTGTGTGGCTTGTGTGTTGCTGTGACACTGGGGACTGTGTTACTGACTTTTCCACTCTCAGCAGGGGTCACCCATAGAGAATAGGTTTTAGGAGAGCTGCCAGACTAAGACAAAATAGGAAGAAGAACTAGTAAGTTCATGGAACATTTAGGAACTGCAGTGGAATTGTTGTCTGATATATTGACAGACAATTAGTCCTTTCAGTTAGAAAGTATTCAAAATTCAATTAAAGAAGAGTGGCCTCCTCAAAGTAGACATGACATTTTTCATCCCCTTACTGCACTTCAATGACATGCTAAAAGCAGAGCTTCGAGAGCTTTCATTTGCTAATGGCTAAAATTGAAGAGAAACAGCAGTAATCATCTAATAATAAGTGGAATATGGAATGTTTGAATTATGAAAAAGATAGAATGCACAAAAATTGAGAGTCTGGCCCTTAATGAACTGAAATGGACTAGTACAGGCCATCTTCCATTGGGTTCTCAGATGGTTTATTAGCGGAGGAATGGCAAATGAAAGAATAACATCACAGTGATCATGCAAAAGACTATTTTAATCTATCTGGAAATGATATGCTCTCCCTGCTTAGAAATCCCATTATCCCATCCCATCCCATCCTATTCCCATAGAGTTGATTCTGACATAGAAGACCAACAGAATCGAGTGGAACTACTCTTTGGGGTTTCCTAGGCTATGAATCTTTACTGGAGCAGGAAGACTAATGTAGCAGTCATGTACTTGTGTGCCAATTTCATGATTGAAAGTGTAGGGGTGGAGTCTAGCCTGTCAATCTGGAGATAGACAATGAGGCCTCTGTGTGGGCATGGCTCTCTCTGAGAATTGTGGGAAATCTCATAGTATTTCCCATTGGGGGTGAGAGACTATAGACTCAGTTCCTTGGAGACGCTCTACTGACAAGACAAGATGGCAGCATAGAACCTGAGTCCTAGGAACTGGAAGAGCTGGAGGAAATGTCACACTGGCTTACCCAGAAGGAACCAAACCTCTGAAGCTGAAAAAGTCACAGAAAGTCCCCTACCAGTACTGAGATAATTCTACCACAATGGATACTGCTGATGGACCCTGAGTCCTGGAAACAAGGAGCCATGAGGAGACTCCTGCCAGTGCTGGGATGCTTCTACTGCCGCTGGATACACAAGACTCTGCGTCCACTGGCCTGTAATTGGTCTGGTGTCATTGTACATGCTTTTTGAGTTGGAAGGAGAATTTATAGATTGGTATCGAACATATCAGACTTATGAACTTGGACTGGGCTGGGTTGGGATGCTTTCCTCAATGTTTCACTCCTGTTGTGTATAAACTGTTCCCTTATATCCATATGTGTATTTATGAATATGTTTCTCTATTCTTTCCAGACTAACACAATTAATTTTCTTCCCATGAATTGATGCTGGTAGGTTTGAGCTGGTCAGAAGCCCATCAAGGTTTCTTATGCCTAGAAGAAAGACACGTCAATAGAACCATTATTCAAATTTAGGTACCTACCATGAAAATCAAAATTGAGGAATTCCATGAACTTCTTCAGTCTTACATTGATCAAATGTGGAAAAAGATTCACTGATAATTGTAACATAAATGATGGAACCAAAGAGAAAGAATTATACATTGGAAAATACAGACTTGGTGACAGAAATGAAGGTGGAGATTGGATGACAGAATTTTGTAAGACCGATGGATTCTTTATTGCAAATCCCCTTTTTCAAATAACATAAGTTGAGATGAGATAGTGATGTGTAATGGGGGAATGGGGCACTAACTCACCCAAGGGAAGGGTATTGCTGATATCTCCACAGGGACACAGGAACCAAACTTAAATCAGAGGTTCTAAGACGCCATCGCTGCATGATGGTATGGAGCGGAGAGCCAGCAGAAGGGGCTGAGGGCCGAGTGTGAATCCCAACTACTTGGTCAGCCACCCCTCACCCCCAAGAAAGTTTGCTTGGAGGTCAGCACTGAGGCTGCGGTGTGGGGAGAAGGACATGTCTGATCAGAACACACGGGAGCAAATGTATGGGGAGGGAGAGAGAGTGGAGTGCATCCTGGGCCATCAAGCCTCAAGAAAGATCTCCCCATTCAGAATAGCCATTCCATGGAGAGGACCATTAGGTCAGCCCCACTATGAAAACAATGTCCCTGGTGACCCAAGGCCCTATGGGGACAACACCGGAGAAGCAGGGCCGGGAATGCACCAGGTCTGACCCCACCACACTGAGGCAAGGGTGTGCAGCACAGCAGTAGGAGGAGCAGAGCACGGAGTTCCAGAGGGAGTGCCAAGGATATACTTGTGGGCCAGGATGTGGCACCCCATCAACACAACTGGACTCTTCTGGAGGTCAATGACCAGACTTTGAACTATTTACAGACTTTTCTTTTGATACTATTTATCTATTGATTTATCTATATTTTCCCAGCATGACTTTTTTTGTGGTTGTCGTCATCCTTTTGGTTTCTTTTGACTCTTCATTTTGAGACTTCCCATTTATTTTTGGTACATGCCATTATCTCTGCAAGTCTATCTAGATAAGATTGGCTTGATGAACATTCTGGAGGAGAAAACAATAGGACTGTTCCTGGGGGACATGGGAGATAGGGAGATGGGGGCAAGGAGGTGAGGTTGACTATCTCAGGGACAAGGGGACAAGAAGAGATACAAAATCAGTAGCATGGTGGATGTAAGCAGCCTGATAGGGACTGATCGAGAGTAATGGAGCAGAGAAAAAATACTGAAACCCAAAAGGAGACTGAGCATGATAGTGGGACAAAAGGTAACTAAAAGGAAATAAAGGAAAGAACTGGGGATGGGGTGAGTAAAGGGCATTTATAGAGGTCTAAATACAGGCATGCACATAGGTGAACATATTCATATTTGATGATCGGGAAATAGATCTATGTGCATATACTTATAGGGTTAGTATTAAGACAGCAGCTGGGCATTGGACCTCCACTCAAGTACTTTCTTGGTGCAAGAACATGTTCTATTAAATTGACATTCCATGATGTTCACCTTCCTGACACGATCACTGAAGACAAATGTGTGTTTAAGCAAATGTGGTGAAGAAGGCTAATGGTGCCAGACTATCAAAAGTTGTAGCTTCTAGCGTCTAAAAGGCTTGAAAGTAAACAAGCAGCCATCTAACTCAGAAGCAACAAAGCCCACATGGAAGAAGCACACCAGTTTGCATTGACACCATGAGATGTCAAAGGGATCAGTTATCAGACTTCAAAGAACTAAAAATCATGACACTGTGTGTCCACCTTCCTCATATGATCATTGATGACAAATGTGTGTATAAGAAAATGTGGTGAAGTAAGCTGTTGGTGCCAGCTATCAAAAGATTTAGCGTCTGGGGTCTTAAAGGCTTGAACATAAACAAGCAGCCATCTAGCTCAGAAGCCATAAAGCCAACATGGAAGAAACACACCAGCCTGTGTGACTATGTGTCGAAGTCATCAGGTATCAGGCATCAAAGAACTAAAAATTATATCACTATGAATGAGGGGGAGTACAGATTAGGGACCCAAAACCCAGCGATGAGTGAAGGGACATCCCCTTACAGATGGGTCCCAGAGAGGAGATGATCCAGTCAAGGTATAGTGTAGCAACAATGAAATATGCAACTTTCCTCTAGTTATTAAATGCTTCCTTCCCCCCCACTATCATGATCCTAATTCTACCTTACAAATACAGCTAGATCAGGGAATATACACGAGTACAGATAGGAGCTGTAAACATGGGGGTCTCAGGATTGATGATCCCTTCAGGAATAATGGTGAGCATGTTGATACCAGGAGGGAGGGGGGAAGGTGGAGTCGAAAGGGGAAACCAATTGCAAGAATCTACATATAGCCTCCTCCCTGAAGTACAGACAACAGGGAAGTGGGTGAAAGGACACATTGGACAGTGTATGACATGACAAAATAATGACAATTTGTAAATTATTAAGGGTTCATGAGGGAGGGAAGGTGTTGAGGGAGGGGAAATATGGGGAGCTGATACCGGGGTCTTAAGTAAAAGGAGGATATTTCAAGAGTGATGAGGGCACCAAATGTGCAAATATGGCCTGCATACAATTGATGTATGTATTGATCATGATAAGAGTTGTATGAGCCCCCAATAAAATGATTTATTAAATAAAAAAATGCAGAAATGCAAGCAGCCTTTGTTATGGCAAAACAAAGGTCAAGGTCATACTGAAGAAGTAGACCATCAATTGCTCATAATGCAATCTCAAATCAAAACTGATGACAAATTTAAGACACATTAATGAGAGACAAAATATGACCTCAAGTATACTCCACTTGGATTTAAGGCTTGTCTTTTTATTTTATTTATTTTACTTTTTTTTTTTTAGGTAGGCATCACTGCCCTCGGGTGGTGGGAGTAGGAGGCCCAGTCTTTGCTCCTCGGAGCTGGAATTGAACCTCCATCCCAGTGGGCCGCAGTCCCGCGCACAACCACTACACCACCGGGGCTCAGTCCTTAGGGCTTGTCTTAAGAACAGATTTGACACATTAATAACCAAAGACTTGATAAATAATTGTGTCTCAACTCAAGTACATAAGAACTTAACATAAGAACATCTTGTTCTAACAATCCAGCTTTCTGTAATGCTCACCTTCCCAAATGGGTCACTGAAGACAAAATAGGTGCACAAGTAAATGTGGTAAAGAAAGCTGATGGTACCTGGCTATCTACAGACACAGCATCTTGAGTCTTAATGGTTTGCAGATAAACAGGCAGTCATCTAGCTCAGAAGTAATGAAGCCCATATGGCAGTAATGCACCATTCTGTGTGATCATGAGGTATTGATGGGATTAGGTATCTAATCTAACTAATCTAATCTAGGTATCTGATCTAAGGCCCAGAATCAAACCATATCCAATGTGAATGAGGGGGACATGAAGTAAAGACCCAATGTCCATCTACATACAAGTGGACATCCCCTCAAAGAGGGGTCACAGGGAAGAGATAAGCCAGTCAGAGTGCAGCATAGCATTGATAAAACCCACAACTTTGCTCTGACTTTTGGGTGTTTCCTTCACCCCACTACCCTGACCTCAAGCTACCTTATAAATTGGATTAGACCAGATCATGCGCAGTGCTACAGAGAAGAGCATGCAACACAGGGAATCCAAGATAAAGAAACCTCTGATGACTAGTAAGGCAAGTAGAGATACCAGGAGGATTAGGGAAAGTGAAAGAAGAAAGGAGCAATTGATCACAAGGATCAACCTAGAATTCCCTGCCAAGGAGATGTATATTGGAAAAATGGGTGAGCGGTGACAGAGAACAATGTAAGATATGGAAAAATAATCTACAACTTATCAAGGGTTTGTGAGGAAAGGAAGACTGGGGAGAAAAGGGGAAGAAATGAGGAGCTAATACCAGGGGCTCAAGTGGGAAGAGAGTGCTTCGAAAATGGTGATGGTGACATATGTGTAAATGTGCTTGATATATAAAAGGAATGTATGGATTGTGATAAGACATTTAAGAGCCCCAAATAAAAGTGTTTTTTTAAACAGTGTACATGAAGACAATAGAAAGGTCACTGAAAACACAGGAAAGAAAAATCTAAAATGGATGTCAGAAGAAACTTTGACATCTGTTCTTAAATGTTCAGTAGCTAAAGCAAAAGGAAGAAATGAAGTAAGAGCTTAGTAGAAAGTTTCCAAGGGCAATCAGAGAAACTATACTAAATTATTGTAAGAAATGTGTCAAAGCACAGAGTTAGAAAACCAAGAGGAAAGGAAACTGTCAGCATTTCTCAAGCTGAAAGAACTAAAGGAAAATTTACAGTATAGGTTCCAAGGCACAAATTATTGAGTGGAAGCAGCAGTCAAGAAATCAAACAAATGATGTGTAAGTCTTATCAACTGCATAAGATCTCATTAAAATGGAATAAAACAAAGAGATTACTTTGAGGACTAAGGTACATCTGACCCAAGTCCCAGTGTTCTAATCAGCTAATCATCTGTTACTCCTGAGAGAAAGAAAAACAAATCTGTCTTGAAATACAGTCAGAATGCTCCTTACAAGTGAGGCTGGTAAGACTTCACCTGTGTACATTGTAACATGTCCTTGTTATCAGGAGGGCCAGTCCCAGGAAAAATACACCATACTTGTTGTGGTAGTTGTATATGGATGGTACAACTCCCTTTTATACAATAGGAGTTTCTTCAGATTTATTTCTCCAGTCTACCCAGACTACCACACTTGGTAAAATATGGGGTGAGGAAAAGAGAGGAAACTCTGGGGCTGAGACCTGGTGGCATAGAGGTTCAGTGTGGGACTGCCTCCCACTGGCTTGGCGGTTCAAATCCAGCAGCAGCGATCCAAGAGCAAGCCTGGGCCTCCCTTTCCCACCAGAGGGTAGTGATGCCAACAACAACAAAAAAAAGAGGAAACTCTCATTGAGGTAATTTGACACTGTGATTGCAACAATGGATCCAACCATAACAATTTGGAGGATGGCTCAGTACTGGATAGTGTTTTGTTCTGTTCTACATGGTGCAGTGTGAGCCCAACCTGACTTTAAAGGACTTAACAAGAACAACAGAAAAAGTGAACTGTTTGACTCCTACAAAAAGCTCCAAGCGGCATATCAGAATTTTTTCAACAGTCAAGTGCAACAGTATTAGTCATTTCTTTTAGAAGAATTAGTACCCGACTAGCCTCAAGGAGTTGGAAATGAAAGATGTCCCAAATACCTAACTTTTCCAAGATGTTCTATGTCTACTACTCCCTCCCCAACTTATATATCCCCTTACTTGCCTGGGCTCTGTAACTCAGAGCCGTCAAGTCACAGATCTGGAAGGAAAGGGCTCACTTGGCTGTGGATGTATCTGGAGGATCTTCTTCATCCAAGACGCTACAGACAATGGTGAAACCAGGCCAGGTGACAGACCTCAACTCACGTCTGAAGAACCCAGAGGAACCCAGAGGCAGAGGAACCCAGATGCAGGCTCCAGAACCAGAACCAAATGTGTTCAAATATCAAAGAAGGGGTCTTGCTTCAACCAACACTCAGTCAGGAAACTGAAATCTAGGGAAAGCTTTGAGGGAGGTGTGGTATCTGTCTTTGAGCATACCATGCCTCCAAGGAACATTCAAGCCACACCCTTTAGTAGGGTAGAGACTAAAAGGATACACCCCACCTTGATCCTTAACAGAGAATTCATAATCCTTAATAGGATACATTTCACTTTAACACCTTCATCCTTAGCAGAGAACTTCTGAAATGGGATTATAACCCTATGCACTTGACTGCTGTCAAGTGGGTGTCCAAATCTTAGTGATCCCATAAGAGAGAAAAGAATGGCTGCTGTGAGTCTCTGAGTCTGTAACTCATTATAGAAGTAGAAAGCGGTGCAGCTGGTGGTTTTGAACTGCTGATGTTTTGGTTTGCAGCACAATGAGAAACTACTATACCAATTTATAAGCACATCTCCTGGAACATGAAAGAACAGCTCCAAAGTGACCCCATCTTCTCCCCACCCCATCCCCTAGGATATTAGTGGTGACCAGACATTGTGCTTTTCTTATGACCCCGAAAGCAAACATCAATGAAACCAGTGGAAGACATTATCATTACAAAGATCAAGATCTCTGTCTCTCTCTCTTTCTTTTTTTCTTTCTTTTTGATGTGAGGGGTTTTTAGAGTTCACTCCACCAGGTCATGCTGCTAATCAACTTACAATCTAATTTACAAGTTCTGAAAAGATTCCACAGCAGTGTGTTACAAAAAAAAGCCCAATTTGTGGGAGAGCAGGTTCTGGTTCTGATACCACGACACTGCATCTGTTCACACAACCATCAAAGTGTGCCAGTTTTTAGCAGAAGACAGCATTCCTCTCTTGCCCTCCACACCTTACTCACCTAACCTCACTGCATGCAGCTTTGTCTTATTTCTGCAAATATAGAGAGACATGAAGGACAGTAATTTGACCACATAGAAGCTGTGAAGAAAAAAATGATGGAAATGCTATCAGCTATCTAAACAGATGAATTCGAAAAAGATGTCCAAGTATTGAATTGCACATTTCACAAGTGTATTAAGTATAAGGGAGAGAACTTTGGAGGTGAATTGGTTGTTTTGTAAATGAATTAAAATAGATGGGTTTGGAGGGGGAAATTATGGTTTTGGGGGTGCCTCATATACTCCTGCTAAGATTGCAAAACAGTTAACCAGTTTGGTAAAACATTAGGATACTTCCTTAAAAACTTAGCAATACTGTAAGATCCAGCAATGCCACTACTAAGTACAGATCTTAGCAAAACAAGAGCCATGACAAGATTACATAGTGCTATAGTGCTGTGGTCAACAGGGGGAAATATACATATATATGTATATGTGTGTATATATATGTATATGTACACATAGCACTATGCACAATAGAGATGGTATCAAACTTAATACCCATTAATGGATGCATGGATAAATCAACTGGTACATACATAGAAGAGAATCCTATGCAACATTAAAGAATAATGATTCATCTGTAAAACATCACATATATGAACCTGGGAAATACTCTATTAAGTGAAATAAGTCAATCATAGAAGGGCACATTATATATGAGACCACTAATATAGAAAGTCAAGAAAAGGTTTATACATGGAAATAAAGTTCTTTGATGGTGCCCAGAGATGGGGGGGGGGAGAGAAAATTTATACTTAGAAAATGAACCTGTGTTCACTTGTTTGAAGAATAAGGTCATATATAGTAAGATAGAGATGAGTATAACATGACCAAGGAAAAAGTAGGCAGTGAGAGACACCCAGAAGTAAAAAACATCAATAGTAAACACTATCATACACATAATTTTGAAATAAAATCAAGGCAGTCATTCATGAATGGATACATAATTCTGCAAACTGAACAGGTGTAGCCTGGTGTATAGCAGAACATCTATGAGTAGAGGATATTCCTATGTTTGGCAGAATATATTTCTATTTCCACATTTACTTGTGCTGTAAAATATATCCCTGTACATAGAGCATAAACGGTGCAAAGTTTATGAAAACTTGGGAGACTGAGTCACTGGACCAGGCACCTTATGATCCCAAACCTTAAGATCATAAACCAAGGGGCATCCAAATCACTTGACATAATGTAGTCCACAAAGAAAATGTCCCACATACTACTTTGGTGAATATCAACTGGAGTGTCCAAAGTTTGGGGTGAGTCAACTAAGGTGTAGCTATTTGTCTCTACAGACAATTAAAGACTCAAAGTGTGGGAGGTAGGTTTATTGTGCCAACCTGGCCAATGAACACATGTAGGATTAACTGAAGGGCAGAGAGATACATGGCTCTGAAAGCCTCTGCTTTCTTGTCTCTTGCTCTTTGAGACTCACCCCAGTCAATATATCAACCCTTCCCAACTGAAGATATGAACTCACTAGCAATAAAACAACCCACATCTGAGCAGATTAGCCAAATTGTTCAAACTGAGATGCCAGGTGGGGCTGTTTCTGAAGCATTGCCTAAGGTAGGTGCCTTACAAGATATTTCTGAGGGCACAAGGGAAACACCCTCACCATCCATTATTTCCCCTAGATCTGTAACTAGAATTAAGACTCAAAAACTCTCTACAGATGAGCTTGAGGTGATTGCCCAAGAAGAAGCTCTCTATACTCACAAAGATCTTCTTGAACTTTCAAACATGTATGAGCAGAAACCTGGGAGATATCCCTGGGAATAGTTACTAAGGGTGTTGGATACTGGTGCAAGAAATGTAATAGTAGACTAGTCTGAGTTTCTGGATATGGGACCCCTAAGCACAGACTCTTCTTTCAATGTCTCAGTGAGAGAGGCTAAGAGAGGATCTGACTCCTTATTCAGTTGACTCACCTAATGGCCTACCAGATTGCGTACATTTGACCGATTTGAAGTGCTGACCTACCTTGATACACTGTAGAAGAAGGCATGCAAAAACTTAGGGAAATTGGTATGTTGGAATGGATCTATTAGGATAGTCCCATAAGCCCCCAAAGTGGGTATCTCGAAGACATACCCTTCACCACAACCATAAGGAACAAGTTTGTGAAGTGCGCCGCAGCCTTGCTGAAGACTCCTTTAATTTCTATTCTATGTGCACCAGGATTAACAGTGGGAACTTCCTTAAGCAAATTCCAACATTTTCCCACAATAGTGCTGATTGGGCGGTGATAGAGGCCAGGTGCCATCACTGAATTAACAGAGACCGGGTGGACGTGGTTGCAATAGATAGCAAAGTTTCTGTAGAAATCAAAGCAAACTATCTGGTGTGTACTTATGGCATTGGCTACTTAGTCATAGTATCCCTAGGAATGAAATAGGTGGGAAACATACTAAATATTTATGTGATCTATACAGGCAGACGAATGCTAGATCAGGTGAACCTGAGCCAGTTTATAGATGCAGAACCCCTTGAATGATGGAAAGGCCAGGTCCCTTTGAAGGAGGACCCTGCTACATCAACAAAGGTTTATACTATTACATCTTTCTTTTACCTCTCCCCAAAGGGATCTGCAGCCTCTCACAAGAATGATTTTTCTTTGAGGGAAAGGAAATAATGAAACTTTTTTGGGATTACTGGACACTGGCTCTGAACTGACACTAATTCCAGGAGACCCAAAATGTTTCAATGGCCTGCCAGTCGGAGTGGGGGCTTATGAAGGCCAAGCTATCAATGGAGTTTTAGCTCAGGTATGTCTCATTCTGGGCTCAGTGGACCCCCCAATCTATCCTTTGGTTACTTCTCCAGTTCCAGAATGCATCATTGCAATAGGCATAATTAATAGATCATAGAATCCCCATATTGAATTCCTGAAATGTGGAATAAGGGTTCTCATGGTAGGAAAGGCCAAGTGGACACCATTAGAACTTCTAATGCCTAGGAAAATAGTAAACCAAAAGAAGTACTGTACTCCTGGAGGGATTGCAGAGATCAGGCCCACCATCAAAGACTTGAAAGATACAGGGGTGTTGATTCCTATCGTATTCTCATTTAACTCATTTATTGGCCTACAAAGAAGACAGATGGATCCTGGCAATGACAGTGGATTATCATAAATTTAACCAGATGGTGACTCCAATTGCAGCTGCCATTCCAGATGTGATTTCATTGCTTGAGCAAATTAATACTCCTCCTGGTACTTTGCATGTTGCTATTTATGTAGCCAATGCCTTCTTCTCAGTAGCAGCCTCGAAGGACTTCCAGATGTAGTTTGCCTTCAGCTGACAGAGTCAAAAATACACTTTCACAGCTCTCTCCAAGAGGTACATCAACTTGTCTGCCCTGTGCCATAATTTAGTCTGAAGGTAACTTGATCACCTGCCTGTTCCACACACTGTCACATTAGTTCATTATATTGATGACATCATGCTGATTGGACCCAACAAGGAGGATGTATCAAAGACTCTAGATTCATTGGTACAACATCTGCATATGAGAGGTTGGGAAATTAACCCAATGCAAATTCTGGCACCTTCAATAACATTTCTAGGGGTCCATTGGTGTGGGGCATGTTGAGATATTCTTACTAAAGTGAAGAATAAGCTATTGCATTGGCCTCTCTACCCTCATCCAACAATGGAACAGGAGGCACAATGCCTAGTGGACCTCTTTGGATTGTGGAGGCAACATGTCCCTCACTTGGGTGTTCTACTTTGACCTATTTATCAAGCGACAGGAAAGGCCTGCTGTTGTGAGGGGCCCCAGAACAAGAAAAGGCTCTGCAACAGGTCCAGGCTGCCATGAAAGCTGCTTTGCCACTAGAACCATATGAACAAAGAGCAAGAGACAAGAAAGGCGATACTTGCCAGCCAATTATCTCTCCATCCTTCTGTTAATCCCACATATGTTCATTGACAATGTAAGCACAATAAATGTACTTCCGTCCAATGAAACAATTCATTCCAAGGACCAATGGGCCATATAAATCATTTGCTCTGCTAGCCCGATGCTGCTGTATCATTTCACCAAGGCAGTATCTGGTGGATTAAAATGACGGACTTTTCAGTCAGCAGCCATGACCATTTAGTTGGCAGAACTTAATAATGGTGCTATCAGGACATCTTTAAATTTGCCATGTTTTTCAGACCATAAGATACACCCAGTTTTTGGAGTAGGAAAACAGGGAAAATAGATTCTGAACCCAATAGTACCAGTGTACTAAAATATTTAAATATTTATTATGATAAAGCAAATACGGTAATGTTTAACAGCATAAATTCAACAGTGGTATTAAGAACCATCATCACTTTCATTAGCAAATGAGGGGAGCCATACGCTGTGCCCATCAAGTGACCTGACTGACATTGAGACTCCAGGAGGCAGGACTTCCCCCGAAACATGGCAATCCACAGCATGCTAACAGCAGTGGGTGCTTGGGAGCTTACACAAATGTTCTGAGTTACCACGCCTTTGAACCATAACATGCACCCTTGTTTCTCCCCTTTGGGGGGAGAAAAGTGCATGTTATGGTCCGATAAAGGATCATAGGATCAAAGGATACGGAATCTCTGGCACAATTTCTAATTTTTGTAAAATATTTTACTCAGCAAATACTATTGACTAAACCGTGTCCCTATTATGCTCATACCTTGGGCGTTTTATATTGAGGTTTCCTTTTAAGGGTTGAACAAACTCCATTAGAAAAATAAAACATCTTGATATTATGGAGTTATATTAAAGTTTTTTCCAATATCATGTCTCTGGGACAATGTTATACTATCAAAGTTCCAAGTTTGCAAAAACACACACACACACAAAACTTGAAACATTTTACCTTAGGTTACATTTCAGAATCAATTGCTGTGAGCTTAAGGAAGGACAGGTTGACTTCTTGAAAACATGAATACGGCTGTTTGCCTTCAAATAAAACATTTATTGACTGAAACCCTCTTGGCAAGTAGAATTTCAGGCACATTTTACTTGAGGTGTCCTGGATACAAGCAACTGCTTTGAAAGATAAAGAAATTGCTTTCAACATAGTAGTGCCAATTGCTTGCTCCCCAAATAAAAGATTGTGTCAATAGAAAATTCTTATTTCAGTTTGACAAGGTCGCTGTTCCTGCATGCATGGCAGAGCTTGCCCTGAGGAGGCAGTTCTAGTACTTGGTCACAGTTCCCTTTGTTGCTGCATTACCTTGTAGTGGTTCAGCCTGTGGGTCTGGATTTTACAGAAAATACAAAGTTACCACTAAACTTTTTAAAGAGATGCTATTTAGGTAATGGAGATTTCACTTCTTTTAAAAATATCTATTAATGGCTCTTGAATAATTTTTAAATTGTCATAAGGGACAGGAGTGGATCTCCTTTCTCCAATTTTTTCTAATCCCTGTTCAAGATTACTCTGCCTGACTCAAGCCAGGAAATTTCCCACTCATTATGCAGACAGCAGAAAATACTTTGAAACATTATGAGTAAAATCTTCAAATAATGCTGGAACTTGAGTGCTCTTTAAATTTGCCTGTTTAGAAAAGCTTGGAAAATTTGAAACCCATTCTGATGTCAGGAGAATTATTGCTTATGATTACAAAATGGACCAAAGGATGTAAAGATAAAAAAATTTCAACAAGTGAAATGTTCAAAAGAGAACCAAATGAATATTCCACAACTGAAATCATATAGTTCAAAGGGAAGAACTCATTTGGTAGACCTAAATGCAGATTTGTGGAGCAGTCTTTGGAGTAGGTAACTCAGGAAACCTTTCAGCAAAAATTCTTGAAAAGGTGAACAACCCTAAGTCATATCTCATGATACATGGCATAAATGTGTGAGAGATTTGGGTGGGGCTTTCTGGCATTGAGTACATAGGTAATTAAGAAACTATGGGTTCTTTCAACATGACGCAGTTAAAAAAACCAAACAGAAAACATAAGACGCATCTGTAAGAATTTAGCTAGACACTAAAACTTGAGTCTGTGTACTACAGCCTTTAGAGATTTGTGTTTCCCAAGTCATGTATATGTTCAAGTACGTATTTAGAATGCTGAAATGATGTACTATTCTTGCAACTGGGTTGTAATGAACCTAAGTCTATGTCTACACTTTTGTCTATATATCAATTCCTAATGTTTCTCACTGAAAAAATTGTTGCTTACCCATTGTTTCTGTTAGAAAGTTAAACAAATCTTGATTACCCTGCTGAAGAAATAGGTCTCTATCTATTTATCCTATAGAAATAGATGGAAATTATCCAATTTGCCTTTGCATAGTTAGGAACAGGATGTTTTGTTTCTCTGCCTTTCTCTGTTTCACAAGCATTCTAATCATAATCATCCATTTTAATCGTTATGTTTACTATGTATTAAAGCTATTATTTGAAGCACCTGGTTTGCAGAAGATTTGTGGAATGCCCACCCTTATGGATTATGCCTCCATTGAATTCCTTCTGACGATTCAGCATAGCACAACTAAAGCACGAGTCTGTTTTCTATATTAGGGGGAGACAAATTGTGGCTTGAGAGCCACATATACTTGTTTCAGTATGCATATATGGTTTGTACATGTGGTGTTTTGGAAGTAAAACTGAGAAAAATGGAAATTATTTAGATAATGGTGATTTCCTATCTTTATCAAAATCTGTTTATGACCTTTGAATAAATTTTTGAGTTGTTGTGAGGGATAGGATTGGTTCTCCTGTCTTAAATGTTTGCAAACCCCTGATTAGATCACTCTCCCTGACTCACGCCACTGAATTTTCAGTCCCCTCATATGCAGGTGAAATTGGATTTTGAATAAGGAAAATTTTTAAAAAAGAATCAATGCATTGGAACTAGTGTTCTAGAGAAGAATATTGAAAGCACCATACACTTCTAAAAGGACAGACTGATTACTTTGGAAGAAGTAAGGCCAGGATGTTCCTTACCTTCCCCCCAAAAATCAAGACTTCATCTTGCATACCCTGGACATGTTGTTAGGCCCACCAGTCCCCAGAGCAGCACATTGTGTTTGTTACAATGGAAGGACAGTGAAAAACAGGACAGACCGCAACAAGATAAAGTGAGGTAGTTGCTGCATCGATGGGGTCTGGTATAGGAACTCTTTTGAGGTTGGCACACGTGTTTGCAGTTCCGTTCTGTTGCACATAGGATCACTAGGGTTCATAACCTATTTGATGGCACCTAACAACAGGCAGAGGGCATTAGAAAGTGGATTTCCCCAGACGCTATGTCTTTGATAGCCAGGGATCATCAGTGTTTTCCACCACCCTTGCTTATGCACCCGCTTTGTCTTTGGAGAACATGTCAGGAAAGTGAGCATTATGGAATGCCAGTTTAATAGAACAAAGTGTTCTTGCATTGAGAGCTTACTTGAGTAAAGACCCAGTGTGCATCTGCTATCTTGATACTAGACCTATAAATATTTGCATATAGATCTATTTCTCCATCATCATATGTAAATATACTCACATATGTATGTGCCTGTATTTAGACCTCTATAAATGCCCTTGGCTTCCTAGTTCTTTCCTCTCCTTTTACTTTCCTCTTGTCCCACTATCATTTTTTAGCCTTCATTTAGGTTTCCCTAATCCCTCTCAGTTACATTGCCCTTGATCAAGCCCTACCGGGCCTCAAACACCCTCTTTGACATCATTTTTTGGTCACTTCTTTTTCTCTTTTCGCTGGGTTTGTTAACACCCAACACTCACTTCTTTTTCTCCTGCCTTTCCTCTCCCATGTCCCCCGCGCCAAATGCCAGTCCCGTTGTTTTCTCCTCCAGATAGTTTATCCTGCCTATCTTATTTAGATAGACATGCAGAGAAAGTAATATGCACAAAAACCAAGACATATCAAACCAAAGCAGCAAAAGAAAAGAAAACAACAACAAACTGAGGACAAAAGAAAAGCCTGTAAATAGTTCAAGGTCTGTTTGTTGGACTTTAGGATTGTTTTCTGGTCCAGTCTGATAGGTGCTATGCCCTGGACCAAAGTTGATTTTTGGTATTCCCTGGGGACTTTGTTGTTCTGTTCCCCTTGCTGTTCTGTTGCACATTCTCAGTGTTTTGCCTGTGTGGTGGGGTCAGATCAGGCACAATTCCCACACGGTGTCTCCAGAGTTGTCCCCTGTGGCACTATGGGTCTGTGAGGGACATCATGTCTTGTAGTGGAGCTGACCATATGGTCCTCTCTGTGCTTTGGCTGCTCTGAATGGAAACATCATCCTCAGCGTTTGGTGGGCCAGGACGTGTTCCACTCCCTCTTCCTCTCCCTTCACTTGCTTCTGTGTGCTCAGCATATAAGGTCCTAAGAGTTGGAGATAAACAAAAGTCCATCTACCTGAGAAGCAATAAAGTCGACATGGAAGAACCACATCAGCCCGTGGGATCATAAGGTGTCAAAGAGATTAGGTATCAGACATCAAAGAACAAAATATCATATCACTGTGAATGAGGGGGAGTGTGGAGTGGAGAGTCAAAGCCCATCTGTAGGCAACTGGACATTCCCTCACAGAAGAGTTGCAGGGAGGAGACAAACCAGTCAGGGTGTAGTGTAGCAACGATGAAACATACAACTTTTCTCTGGTTCTCTAATGCTTCCCTCCCCCGCACCCCACACACTGTCAGGATTCCAATTTTACCTTACAAATTTTACTAGACAAGAGGATGTACACTGCTAGAGATAAGAGCTGGAAGCTGAGGGAATCCAGGACAGATAACCCCCTCAGGACCAATAACGAGAGTAGCAACACCGGGAGGAGAAAGGGAACCAATCACCATGATCGACACATAACCTCCTCTTTAGGGGACGGAGAACAGAAAAGTGGGTGGACAAAAGTAGGTGAGATGTCAGACAGTTAAGAGATGGAGAAAATAATAATTTATAAATTATCAAGGGTGAGGGAGGGAGGGTTGGGGAGGGAGGGGAAAACGGAGGAGCTGATACCAAGGGCTCAAGTAGAAACAAAATGTTTTGAGATCTATGATGGCAACAAATGTGCTTTACACAATGGACGGATGTATCAGTTGTGGTAAGAGTAGTATGAATCCCCAATAAAATGATTTAAAAGAAAAGAAAGTGGATTACCTCCACTCCTCTACAGCCATCCCAGGGAGGGACAATCTTCCACATGGACTTATCTGGGTGTATTCTTGAAGGAAAACATGAGCCAAGCCTTGTCATCCTTCAACTAATCTAAATATATTTATCAGTAGGCAATCAGAATTTGTCACACTTTCCTTTGTTCTACACCCTCTTGAAGTACCTGTGTGACTAAATCCTTGGACATCATGACTATGTGCTAATGGCCTCTCTCATATAGATCTGTCTTGGTTCTCATCTTCGACCTCTTAATAAATGTTCTCATTAAATTATATTGTGATTGGGGCCTCTTTTGTAACTCAAAACAACTACCACAGTCAATTGGCACAGGTAGAGAAAAAATGTACTAATCTCACCATTTTATCATTTTTTAAAAATAAAGATGCATAGACTGATATGTTTGAATTTTATTTTCCCATGCTATCACCAGCCCAATATCCCCAGTGATTTTCTGGTTAGGCATTGGTCCGTCATTGTTAGGAACTGTTCGGCACTCTGTAGAAGAAGGGCAGGCTTTCCACTCCACCTTCAGTCTCAGCAACCCACAGAGGCAGGTCTACTCTGCTCTGGCAGGCCACTTGTTGGCGCCCATTTGATGGCGAGAGTTTGAGCTTTTCATTAGAACCCCATTCCTATGGGTAATTGAGAGTTTCTTTTTGTTGCTGGGTACTATTGGATTGGTTCCAAATCACAGAGAACCTATGACAGCAGAAGTCAACACTTGCAAGGTCTCCACCTGACTCATAATTGTTTTACCTTTGAGCAATTATATAATTGTCACAACCAACTATGTTTAATAAGATGAAACTCTGAGACCACAGCGGGTAACGTGTTCCACTGCAACTCAAGGGTAGTTGGTTTGAACCCATCAGTACTGCTATCTGGAAGGAAACATGGCAGCCTGCTTCTATAAAGAAGCACCAGGGAGCAATTCTACTCTGTACAATGGGTCACCAGATGTGGCTATATATACATATGTATATGTATATGTGTATGAATATGTACACACACACATATATGATCTCTGTACTTTTTTAGGTAGCCTTTTCACATTTTAAGATAGATTTGGGACATTTAGATTTAGAATCACAAGTTCTACATATTTTTATCATAACGTACGAACAATCTAACACCAATGCCATGGACTTTTTAAAAGTCTACATGCAGTATTCCAAATACTCTGGCCAATTATCCCAATAAGTTGAACTAAGTGACAGTTTGTTTCCCAATTAAGAACACAGTCAATGATGAAAAAAGTGATTTACTGTCAATTCAGGCAGCAGAATTATTACATATTTTACTGAGGAATTAGTTCCTGAAGGTAGTGAGCCACCTTTTGCAAAGATGCTTTCCAATCTCAAAGTACCATTTGTGTACAACAACTCCTCCAATGACATAGGCTACAGAAATCCCAATTTTAATTCAGTGTGCCAAAACCTACCAAATTTTTGGTGTTCATACTGTTTTCAGCTTTGAGTCATATTAAATATGAAACATGTGACCTGGTAACATTTTTTAAAAATAAGAAAATTCTTATGTGCAAACTTAAAATTGACCTTTTTATTTCTAGGCAAATAATAGTGTCCTTCCTGATATTTCTGCTATTCTTCAGTGATTTTATTTTGTAGTTAGCCAAAGTTGTAATTTCTATTTTTTAAACAACATTTTAAACCTGTTAAAATTATATCCAAGGAATAGCTAGTAAATATAAATTAGACCTTGAAAAATATTTCAGTGACCCTACTTATTTCATGTCTGCAGTACCTGTGTAATGTAAAAGGTTGATAACACTTGTTCACTAACATAAGATTTGAGGTTTGAGCCTACCAGTGGCACCTGTGGGACACAGGCTTGGTGGCCTACTTAAACAAAAAGCCATTAAATTCCTGTGGAGCGTACCTGTGCTGACACAACTGGTGGCCATGATCCACAATGGACTCAAATGCAGCAGGTATCTGGTATCTGTCATTTTCAAAGTCAAAATAAGGACTCTATTTGAAATCATATTACAAGATTCAATTCTGCAGATGCAAGTTTTGATTCATCCTGTCATTTACTAAATAAATGCTGTCCTTCTAGTATATTGTACATTAAAGTACTCTTGCTGAGGACTAAGGAGATATAGCAACAACCACAAAAAAACTTGAACCCAGGCTCAAAATAAAGTTGTAGAAGACAGCTTATAGCTCCAGCAGCAATTTGAAACACCCTGGGCAAATTGAAGATGAGTGACACGAAACAAATAAAAATGATTGAAACAGTGTAATTAGTCTGAATCTAGAAGTCAGTTTCAGGAGACAGCTCCAGAAACAATAGTTTATAAAACCATTGTATAGACATTGCGGTCTAACAATCCATTTGCTATTATAGATCCCATCTTAATAATTCAGATGCAAAATTCGCTAGTCTTATTTCATCCTATGATTTTTGGAAGTGAGTTTTAGAGAAGTTTTGGTTTTAATTACCTCACTCTCAACCCCATGGGTCAGGAGATGAGTAGAGAAGTGTACGAGGATTCCAGTTCACACATGTATAGCTTTATTCCCAATAAAATGTGCTTAATCAGATATCTGGGATCAGATCAGTTTGCTCAGGAATTCACGTGTCTTGTCTTGGTGTCTTCAAAACAAAGGGCCAATCAAAATGGTCTCTTTCAAGAGGACCTGCTGGAGAAATTGAATTCAGTGACAAGAAATCGGGCCAGATAGGTATGGTGACTAATTCTCAGAGTCCAAAAGGTTCATCTTGACAGAGTTTCTGGAAGGAAACATGGAGGTTTATTATGAAGATTTTTAAGCAAACTGCTTCCATTGTAACAATGCACAGACTGCTTATTTGAGATTAGCAAGGGCTTTTCTAAGAGAATATTGTTGGGAAAGTGTCCCTTCACACTACAGCTAAGATCTCGACAGTTTTCTT
>PVJH01026857.1:0-29542 GCA_004026705.1 Nesogale talazaci
CCCCAAACCTTAGAGTCAATGTAATGGCTGTCATGGCCCACCTCTGGATACCTGGCATGCATGGTTATAAAAGCACAGAGACAGATAACTTGAGTTTGTGATTGCTATGTATCCATTCAGAGATGAAAGGGAAAGTGACCTCAACCTGTATTAAATAATTAGAAGATGACAGAGAATAAACATTGGTTCATGTATAAATTTAATAGATATTTATGTATTGCCTACTCTTTTCTGGGCATATCAGGTAAGCATTGGCCTGATAGCTATAAGGTTGGTGGTTCAAACTTACTCGGGACTCCAAAGGAGAAAGATGAGGCTGTCTGCTCCCATAAAAATTTCAGATTCCCATAGTCTCTGAAATACTAATGTATAGGATCATTAGGGTGGGAATCAACTCACTGGCAGTGGGTTGGGTTTAGACATATGCTAGGCAAGGTTCCCTGGGTTGTCGAAGGGTAAGACTTGAAGGCTAACCAAAAGTTTAGAGGTTCAAGATCATTCAAAGGTGCCGTGGAAGAAAGACCTGGCTAACTGCTTTTGAAAGATTAGCCACTGACAACTTTATGAAGTACAGTTTACCTCTGATACACAAGGGGTTGCTCTGAGTCAGCTTCAACTGGGTATTTTTATGTGCTACAGTGGCCAATGAAAACAACCGGCAGTTAACTAGGTACTGAAATGGAATGGCAGGCAATAGGAAGCTAGGATTCTCACACGAGTGCAAGTGTTACTGTGTGTGAGGGGGAAATCTCTGGAACAAAAGCACTTTATGGCAAGGGGACTGACCCATCCAGGGAGGTCAAGGAAAGTTTCCTATAGGAAGGAAGTGTCCCTTGAGTGGAGTCAAAAAGGTCAGTAGGGAATAAGTAGGCAAACAATGCCAGAAAGAACTTTTTAGACGGAGTGAGCAGCGTGCACAAAGGTCTTGTCGTGGGAGGGAGTATGCCAAGTATGAAGGACAGAATATCCAGTGAGCTTTGGCTACAGAAAGGGAGGGGGGATGTGACATGGCGTGAACTTTGAGAAAGCGGCGGGAGGCAGAGTCGGTAGGGATTTTTCATGCTTATCCTAAGAGCAATGGGGAGTCACTGAAAGGTTTTCAGCCAGAGGAGGACATGATCAGATTGGCCTGTTGGAAATGCTCCAGCTGCTGCACACAGGAGTGTGTGGACACCGAGTGCACACTGAGTGGAAGGGGGCCGGGATGGAGAGCCGCTGGGGCTGAATGAGGAGCTGCACCAGGAGATATGAGGTGATTGGATTCACAGGAGAGAGGCAGAGGGAGATGGAGGGGAATGGGCAGAGAGAGAGAGAGAGAGAGAGAGAGAGAGAGAGAGAGAGCAGAAAGGCTTAACAGACACGAGGGTTTGATGCAGGAATGAAAACAGTCCAGGGGCGAGAAGAACTGTCGAAGATGCTTGGAATGCATTCTGTTGACTGAGATGGGTTATATGGAAAGGACCAAATTTGGGGGAGAAGGTGACTCCAATTCTGCACATCCTTCTGAGAAACAATCGAGCTATTTAAGGTGATGCCAAGTATGCATGAAGTTAAGAACTGGGCCAGAGAGTTTAAACTGAGAGTCTAAACTGAGAGTTTAAATTGGGGCATCATCTATATGTTGCAGCTCTTTGAGGACAAAAGTATGAATGAGCTCAGATAAGAAAATGTCTAATAGTGCCCCGGCCCAAATAAAAAGCCCAAGAATGAAGTAAGCAGAATACCGGAGATGGTAGAGCAGCATGGTAATAAATGAATGAATAAATAGGGAAGATAGAATATTAAAGTCTCAGAAAGCATAGGACGAGTGTTCACAAGGGACCAGTGGAGAGCATTCCATGCCACTGAGAGGTCAGGAACAAGGGCAGGTAAAACCACCTATCAGATTGCGTGACATGGAAGACCGTGGTGAGAATCATCTTTCTTTCTCTCATGGTTTGGGGCAGAAAACAGATTGGTGACCACAAAAGGAGGGTGGGGGTGGGGAGGGAAGGACATACATATAAGGGCAAGCAACGGGGAACCCTAAGGTCTGAATGCAGTTAACAACCTAAGGCAGAACCACTGTGCCAAATTTGAATGTGTGTGTGTGTGTGTGTGTGTGTGTGTGTGTGTGAGAGAGAGAGAGAGAGAGAGAGAGAGAGAGAGAGAGAGAGATTAACAATGGGTTAAGGTTCCTGAAAAGAAGGTGGGAGGTAAAAGAGGCTAGAAAATATCCAAAATTAACTTTAGGGAGTGATAGGCCACAGGCAGTTTTTCTATTGCTACAGGAGGGAGGGACGGTAGAATGGGCAGCTGTGTGCAGACATAGTTTGTCTGTGTGCTATCTGGAAGAAAAGACTATTATGCTTGTCAGCTTTTCCCTCTCTCTTTTGCTTGGTAACCCAGTCTTCTTTATAAAATTATCAGGAAAAAGACAATGTTGGCTGTATTTCAGGAGCACACAGAAAATGAGTGAATGATTATGTAAGAGATGAGAGCAAATAGGCAACGTGAAGGACCCATTTGAAGGAGGTGGGTTCACTCCGAGAACAAAAGCCCTTTACACACACATATATGTGTGTTTGTAAATCCAGTTTATTAATGTTTACATGAATAATATGGTGTTGCTACTACTTTACTCCCTGTTGGAGGAATGCAGTGTGTGTGTTTTAAAAAGAGGGTGTGGGTTCCATTATCTCCTGAATGTGTGACCAGAGTATAAATAACAATTTACCAGTCAAAACCAGAGGTACTGTTTAACCTTAAATTGAGTGTGCTGGTCTCCTTTGGAGATGGTTTCTCATTAATTGGTTCAGACTGCCATCTGCTGGACAGAAAAAACAACATCATCGGCCAGATTTCTCCAATTAAAAAAGAAAGAAACAAACAAAAAACCATACTCACTATTCAGACTTCTGGCAACCTTATACGACAGAATAGAACTGCCCCTGTGGGTCTCGCAGACCGTAACTCTGTAAGGAAGCAGAGAGGCCTGTCTTTCTCCAGGTGGGCGACGGGTGTCTTGAAACCGCTGCTCTTGGGGATGGCAGCCCCGCGCTTAAAGCCCACTGCCACCATGTTGTAAAACTGTAATTCTGTGAAAAGTCAGTGTCGTGCATGCAGCATCCCTTCTGCCCTTCCTGCCTGGCCCCTGGCTTGTGAGTTTCAGGTGTTTCGATTTTAGGTTCCCTTTTATTCCCTCAATCTGTGGATCCAAGGAAGGTCATTAAAATGTGTTTTCTGACACTGGTTTTGTTTTTCTGCTCCAACGCGCTAGAGTCGCTCCTATTTTAACACATTTGTTGTTATCACCCTTCCTTCTAATCCCTATCCTTCACCTACAGACGAAAGAAGAACTAGATCCCATCCTGATTCGAATTGGCAGCCATGAGGCAGAGATTGTGCTGTGGTTGCAGACAGTTCGGGCAATACAGAGACCAGCGTTGCTGTCCAGAATAAGAGAAGTGTTCTTGCCATTTTGAATTGTGTTGCCCACTCTCTTTCAATGCCAACTTTCAAATGCTCTAGGATCTTCCTGAACCAAAGAGCATGTCTTCATCTGTTCTAAACATATTTTACTTAAAATGGTCTCTCCAATTCTGAACAGGAAGTTCCAGGCTGATGCAAACAGTGAACATGCTCAGCTGGCGAACAGTCGGTAGTGGTTCAAACCCACTCAGGAGCCCTCAGAAGAAAGACTTGCAATTTGTTGTGAGCCATCAGCTCCTGAAAGCTATGGAGGCCAATCCTCCTCCCACTCTGACACAGCACACAGGGGGGTAAGTACACAAACCTTATCCAAATCATAAACACCTCTATTTGGCTTAAAACATCAAACTGGGAGGTTTTTGTTTCCTGACACATCTCCCACATCGTCTATATAATGCTGAATGAGGTGTCCCTTCTTCTAAAGGTTATGTGCATTTGCACATGAAGAGCGCCTTCATTTCCTCGACTCAGTTAGCCTTTATTAAGTGCCTGCTGTGTGTTGGTTGCAAACGGTGAGAGACACTAGAGAGGTATGGTGGATGAGACAGGCAAGCATGGCTCCACTCCTCACAGTGCTTGCTGTAAATCACGGAAGGATGACAATAAGTCCTCCCAGCAGAGTGTGGTGAGTGCTCTGGCAAGCACTCTGGCAAGCTCATGTCTTCATCATGTCGTGCTGCTGTAACAGAAGAACCACAAATAAGTGACATCAAAGGACGGAACTTTGTTTTCTCAGTCTGGAGGCTCGAAGTCTAAATTAAGGTTTTGCTTACATCAACTTCTTTGTCCTAGACAGTCCCAGGTATTCTTTACTAGCTCGACTCACAATAACCTCCCCCTCATCCCTCTTCCCTTGTTTGTGTTTGTCCCTCTACATCCATGCTGTTCTTCGTACAAGTCAGACTTGAGGTGGTTGAGGACGTATCCCATGCTGGCATGCCCACAATGAACTTATTGACTTTATTATTTTACCTTGCATGATGGATGGTGATTATGCTGCATTAGACAGATTGCATTCACTGGTTGAGGGTCAGGATTCCAACACGTATTTGGAGAAGGGGCACAAGTCAACCCCTGATAGAAAGTCTGGAGGCTAGAGGGGCATGCAAGTGCCCCTGCAAGAGGTATCCTTGAGCCAGGAGAAAAAAGAAGACACAAAGAATCTCTCGCAGGATGTCAGGAGACTAAAGCAAAATGCCAAGGAGTAGACTAGGGAAGGGTGGGACTGTTAAGCCTCTTAGAGAAGTTGGGGTCTTCTCATCAGGATAACATTGACCAGAGAGTCTGTACCTGTATTGAGACACCACTGTGTTTAGATCTGTGGTTGGGACTCAGCTGGCTCACACTGGCTTGGCGTAACTGATACCTATTTTATTTTTTTTTGTAGAGTTCAGAGAACTGGTGATTAAAATGGCTCTTTTAATCAGGATTCACTAAGATGAGCAGCCACTGTCCACAGTGGAAGTCACGAATTTACACACCTACTTCTCTTCTCACAGCAGGACTGTTCATTCTGTCCATAGGTATAGAAACTTAGATGGAAATACACTTGGAATGTATACTTATTCTTATTCATTTATAAAACTCATTAGGAAGCTTTTAATGAAACACTTGACTTTTATTCTCCTATATTTGTTTCTTCAGTGAACACACATACAACATAGTAAGTACCCACCACCCAGAAGGTGAGGCGCTGTCATTCACTTCAGTGTTGTTACCCCGCAGATTCCCAGGCGATCTTCTCAGTGAATGATGCAATTTTGAAAATTGTTCAAAGAACGAAAATTACCACCAGAACAATTGCTGTAAGTTCAGCAGAAGTGGAAAGGGCTGTTCCAAAGATGAACATAATTTGTTCAGAGAAGAGAAGTCACCTGTTTCTAATATCTATCAAACAAAATGACTATTGGCTAACTGGCCTGCCTCTGACAGAATGGGATCTGGCTCCTACCGTGACAAGGTGGTTAAGGATGAATCACACAGCTGTTGATGCTTGGCAAAAGGAAAGCCTATTGCAGGTGAGGATGCCAATCAAGAAGCAAGAGAGAAATAGCTCAAATAGCAGTTTTATTGGCTTGGGGCTCGTGCTATTTAATATTTTTCATTCATATTTTAAAGCTCTTCCCTATAACAGATTGTACTCTTAGACCTTTTATTGTTCTTATTCAAGTATTAGCTGTATGAAATGATAAACTGCTTTTTGTATGTCATTTTTTATACTTAAAATATACATAAGGGAAGTGAACCAGTTGTTAAATTATTTGAGTCCTGTAACTGGTGCAGATTAATACTTTGGGAAGATTATTCTAATTGGAGTTTGGAAAGGAGCTGAAGGAAGCCCCATTGGAGACTCGTTTTAAAGTATATGGGCTGTGATGTTGGCTGGTGTTAGGGCAGAGGGGCTAGCAAGAAGTGCAAGGATCTAGGAAGATAGTTAGGATAGGTAGGGACTTGGTAGACAGAGATCATAAGAAGTAAGGGAAAATGCAGAGTCCAGGACGACTCCCAGCCCTTTTGATTTGAACTTCTGGATCAATGGAAATGTCATTTAATGAATGAGACAGATAACACTGACAGTTCTCTTTGATACTCAGGGAAGGTGAGTATCTATTTGCAGGCCAAGCGTGTTGCATTTCAGGTGTGTCCCTGGTTGTGTATTGGGCAGCTAGGCATGGTCAGCAATTGGAAACCACCGGCCACTCCTTAAGAGACAGATGGGGCTTTTACTCCATAAAGAGTTGTCGTCTCAGGGGCACGCACAGGGGCATGTCTACCCTGTCCTATAGGGTCGCTATCCATCAGAACTGGCTCAAGGGCAGCGAGTGTGGGTTTGGGTTTTGCACACTGCAAAGAGGGATCTGGGCGGCAGCAATGGAGAAGTTCTTGACTCAGAGGCAAAAGCTCGGTGGTAGGAACCCACCCGGACAGGCTTTGGAAGAAAAGCCTGCACATTGACTTCTGACAATGTGGTTATTAACCCTCTACTGGGCACTTGTACACTGACACTGACGGGGCTGCTGTGAGTTGGAAGGAATTCAATGGCACCTGGTTGTAAGATACACAAGTGGATATGTCTAGTAGGCAATTGGCTATATGATTCTGGAACACTGGAGAGATGGCTTCCCCAGAGAAGCCTGTTGGGAAAGATCAGTCTGTGGAGGGAAAACCAATGTCATGTTTTAGAGAAGGCAGGAGGGAATGATGGGATTGGCCAGAGAAGCCAGGAGAAAAGCAGGGGATCAGGTGCCGAAGCCAGGGAAAAGGTGTGCGTTGCCTAGTGGGGAGTGAGCAAAAGGGTCCGATACTGCTGATAACGCTGGTGACTGGTGACTCTGTAGGATGGAGTGTCATAGGTAAACTTAGTGAACTCAGGAAGTGAAGCTGTCAAGCCAGTGAATATGAACCATTAAAACATATGCTCGTCTCAAAGAGGTTAGTGATAGGGTGCAGAACTGGAAGGAGACATGTGGTTAGAAGAGTGATGTTTGTTTTGCTCACTTTTTAAACAAAGACGTGGTTTAGCCTATTTATAGGCTTGAACAAATCATCTCAGGGAGAGAAAGGTGGGAAGGACAGGCGTGGGGATAATCAATGGTTAGATTCATTCCAAGATGTCAAAGGCAGGCAAAATAATCTATTGTGCCCAAGCTATTGTGTACAAGCTAGGCAAAGTAAAAATATAATAATCTATTGTGCCCAAGCTATTGTGTACAAGCTAGGCAAAGTAAAAATATAATAATCTATTGTGCCCACGTGGAGGAACTAAGAACATTATTTCATCAATTCATATGCAATGTCTCCCCAAAACTACTATTTTGTCACCTTTTTTTTTTTCAGATGAGGAAATTGAGACACGGGGGGGTGATTCCTATGACCAAATCCATATCATGCAGGGTAGGCCTCAGATTGACTCGCTTAACCTCCGTGCCTTCTTGTGGGAGCCACAAAGAAGTCTGGAGACTTAAATAAGAGTAAGCCCCTCTTGCTATTGTGAGGGAAGAGAAGGAAGACACAATAGATACTTGGACTGGTGTTGGCTTGGCTAGTGGATTTGTTAAGGAGCCTTGGTGAGGTACTGCATTACATGGTGGGCTGCAATCACAAGGTCCGCTTTTCCAAACCACTCATGACTCTGAGGTTGAAAGATGGTTCTTCCTACTGCTCTAAACAGTTACAGCCTCTGAGCTGCACAGGGGCAGTTCAATCCTGCCCTAGAGCATCGCTAGGCATGGAGTTGACTGTGTGGCAGTGAGTTTGGGTCTATTTGTTTTCTAAGGTCACTGTATTGTACACAAGCCAACCTGCTGGCTTAAAAGCAATAGATATTTATTTTCTCACAATTGTTGAAGTTCAGGAGTCCAAAGTCAAACTGTCAGCAATGCCTATCTTCCTCCAAAGGCTATAAAGGAGGACGCTTCCTTGACTCCAGGTTTCTTGGTTTAGGAATGTACATTTCTAACTTCTGCCCAGTTCCATGGGAGCTTCTTGTCTGGGTCTCAAGTATCCCTCTGCCTTTCCCTTGGCAGGATATGAGTCACTGGACTTAGGGCTCACCCCTCAGGATCACACCTTGAGGTAACTTTTGGGGGTAGCTGCAACCAAGGGATGAACCCCAATAATGATTGCGAGGACAGGACCACTATGAATCAGAATGGGCTGGACAGCACCGAACAGCACACAACAACCATCCACTCGGTGTTGTAGTACTCCGGCACCCAGACGCTCACCCAAAGGTCGGCAGTTTGAACCTAGCGTCTGCTCGTTGAGAGAAAGAGAATGGCGGTCTGTTTCAGGAATGATTGATGGACTGGAGACCCTGGGAAGCAGCTCTACTCAGTGCTCAGGGCTCCACAGGAGTCAGGATTGACTGGACAGCAGTGGGTGTGGCTGTGGGTTTGGATTCAACCCACCACAGCGAGGGACTTCCTGGCAGATGCTCTACACCTTTTCTTTTCTTTTCTTTTTTTGGGGGGGCATCACTGCTCTCCGGTGGTGGGAGTAGGAGTCCCAGCCCCACTGCTGGAATTGAACCTCCATCTCAGTGGGCCACAGTCCCGCGCACAAGCACTACGCCACCGGGGCTCAGCCTGCACTCCACCTTTTCTATGCAGTGGGAACTTGGGTAATTTACTGAGCGTGAATCCAGACGTAGAGACATCAAATATATGAGAAGAGGGAGGGAATTGGACAGCACTCACTCTGGAAATGTGGGGCGTCTCGGCCGATGAGGAAACACAGTCCATGTGTGGAGCCATGGAAGGACCCCAGCTGACATTTTTCAAGAATGGAGAGTTGGCCGGTTTTCTCTAGTCTACAGACCAAGAGAGGCTGAGCATGTAAAGAGCCACAGGGGACAGCTTGCAGAGATGGAAATGGTATGGGTTGAATTGTACCTCCGAAGGACACATGTTCAGATCCCAACCCCCAGGATCGATTTAGGTGCCTTTATTTGGAAATAGTACATTTGTCATGTATGAGTTAAGTTAGCAGAAGGTGGGGGTGGAGGAAGTCGGACTCTCTTCCAATAGGACTGCTGTCCTTCCCAGAGGAGAAGAGACATGCACACAGAAAGACATGGAGGGAGGCTGTCTGGGTGAAGACAGGAGCCAAGGTTAGAGTCAAACTGCTTAAGCCAAGGGACATCTGGGCTACCCGTAACCAGAAGAGGCAGGGCAGCTTGGCTTCAGCTTTGGAGGTAGCCTAACTCTACCAACGCCCTAAATTCTGACCTCCAGCACCCAGAACTAGGAGAGAACAAACTTCTCTGGTTTCATAAACTACCTCGCCCCAGTCGTGTATCGGGGTACATGTTGGGCTGCTAACTACAAGGTCAGCAGTTTCAAGCCATCAGCTGCTTTGCAGGAGAAGGGTGAGGCTTTCGGCTTCCACACAGATGGATAGTTTGGGAAAACCACAGGGGCGATCCTGCTCTGTCACCTGGGGTGTCTGTGATTTGGAATCGATCCCGCGGTGGTTAGGTTTGGTTTTGCTGTCTGTCGTACTTTCTTATGGCAGCCCTGGGGGACTGATCCACAAAGAAGGCGGAAGGATTTAGGATGCTGGCACACAGCAGTGTCCAGAAGTTATAGTTATAGGGAATGGAAGTCAGAACAGTGCCCTCAGATGGGCCCCAACAAAGTCGAAACACAGGTGTGTTGAATGCAGCTTCGTAATCACCTGGAATGGAGCAAAGTGATTTTCAGAGGGTAGAATACCGGATTCTATTATTCTACAGACACAGAAGAGTCTGGATTTGTGGCTGTATGAGAAGGAATGAGAAAATGTTGATAAAAAAATTAAAGAAAAGGCAAGATTCTGGGTAGGCCCCGCATAGGGTAATGACAGATTGTGGGGTGGAGAATGCTGCTCTCCACAGGTAGTGTCTGGCTTGGACCACCGTGATGGAGTAAACTGCTGTAGAACGGCCCTTCTAGCCATGACTTTGTAAATACCCCACAAAGGGATTAGTTGGAGCTAATTAAAAAACTTGTGTAAAACCCACACAGAAATCAGGCGGTTCATGATGACTATGCAAATAAGGAGACTAGGGCCTGCCCCCGGGACTGATCAGTGTTGAAAAGAGCTAATTCCACAGAAGTTCAGGGAGACTCTGCTGCTGTCAAGAAGCAGGTGGAGCAGGTGGAGCAGGGGCTACAGGTCCAAGAACCAGGGTCGCAGTGATGAGCACCTCCTAGACACAGAACAAAGAAGGGATACTGACGATGGCAGTAGACCATGCCCCAGAGCTTACCCAGCCCTTGGCGACAGATTTGATTCCCTCTGGACAGGAAACTTCGTGGTAGAAATGGGGGAGCTGTACCACTTACCTGTGCAGGGCAGCGCTCTGAGTGTGTCCTGTGTGGAGTTTGCCCCAGTGGATCCTGTGCAGGGACTGTTCCACAGCAGGGTGGAACCAGATGCATCTGGATAGGGGTCTTTCCAGCACAGATAAAAGAGTCATAACACTTCCTGGTGCAGCTAACGAGATGCCTGAGTGTACACTTTGTAGGTAGGCATCGTTGCTCAGACAGTTCTCCCCACCATCCCACCCCCTTGAAGCCACCGTGGGTAGTGGGGCTCAGGTAGTTTGGAAGAAAAAGAGCATCATAGGTCCAGATGGTGAGAGTCAGCAATACAGGCTCATAAGGGCCCCAAAGGAAAGCTCTTCTGGCTGGCGCCATGTGCAACGAGGCCCACAAGCAGAGAAGCCTCGTGAGCCAAACAGCATGATGGTGGCTGGAGGTAGCGGTGACAGGAACTCAGGGTCTCATTGATCTACAGTGGGGCTGCCCAGTGATATAAAAATGGACATGGGCACTTTGTAGAAAAGGGGGGGGGGTGTTAGTTCTTTTGGGAATCTCTTGTTACTGTTTAATGTTTGTTTTCAATAAAGAACCCTCATGGCATCCATGCATTGTGTCTGGCTGGATCACAGCTGAATGGGTGATGCCAGTGGCTGTATATGTGTCATTCCTTTCAGCCTCCTGGCTCTCTGGAAGTTTGGAACACAGCCTGTCTGCATGGGTAGTGCAGATCAATGACACATACAGACAGTCTCAAAGGCTGCAAGAACTGGAGAAGACTGTTGAGCTAGGAAGGGATGGTTCCTGTAATCCCGCTCAACATCCTTTCAGCTTTGGACTCGTGAATTATGAAATCAAGGAGGCTGAAACCAGATTATTTCTCAAGGGTTTTCACTAATGCATCTTCAGGAGAATTCCAATTCCTGACTGTGGAAACATCTGGTTATTATTATTATTGTTATTATTATTATTATTATTATTTTAGACTAAGCATCATTTGACAATGACATGCGTGAGCTCATAGAGCGTAGCCTTGAGAAATTGATGATTCTACTTTGGATCATGATGGTTTGCACTTAGCTACTGTGTTAGGCTGGGCTATTTAGAAAAGCCACGGATACTCATGTATGTATAAGATGTAACTTTAGCTTAAAGAAGTAATTTTATATTGAGAACGCATCCCAGTCTGCTAGAACTCAAGTCTGTGGGTCTCATTCTAGCCAGATCCCTCTTCAGACCCGCAGAGTTGTAGGCTGATGATGCAGAAAGGGGAAGCGGGTGGCAAGACCGTCACAGGCTGCTGGATGCAGAGACACGTGGAGCGCAGGTCTATGGGAACATGGCAGGGCATACATAGCTGGGAGGTTAGCTCCCAGGGTCCGCAGTCCACATAGGGCCACCCCTGGAGGCGGATAACAGTTTCAGCAAGAGTGAAGATGAAGTGCAAGAAAGATTAAGTCCCTCGCTGTTTTTCTTAAAGAAACAGCCATACTCCCAAGGAACATCATCAGTCTGCCACTTGATTGTTCGGTTGGGCTCCACCCCTATACCCCAAACAGCTTCAAGTCGACATAAAATCTAATTGTCACAGGTGGACATTTGGGGGTTAACTAGCAGTGCCGTGGAAGCAAGGTGTACCCATGAACGCCAATAAGTTTATGGCCATGGATAGCCCATGCACATTATAATCTGACACACATGGAGTTCCTGGGTTGGGATCGACTCAATAGCAATGAAACTTCCTACAACAACTGTTTTGTTTTGTTTTGAATTGCAAAGCTTCTGTGAGAGCAGCTTCAGTAGTATAGCCACGCGGACCGTGCTGTGATAACTGCACTTCTCTGTCATAAACACACAGTTGTCAAAGCTTCCAGGGCTGTTGGTTATGCCTCTCACGTTACTTGGAGCAGCGCCTTAGCTGAGCACAGAGGACGACCAAAGAGTGCCCCTCTTGATGCTATCAGCTCTGTGTGCTCAAGAGGCTGGTTCACCTTCAAGATGTTGTTAAGTCAATGAGGTTCTGATCCCAGAGCAATCATCTTCACTGTGAGCTGCTCATTCAGGTTAATGTGGCAAACTCCCACTCAGAGAAAGTATTCCAAGTTGTGCCTTCGGTCTGAGACAGGCAGACTTTAAAGGTGTATTGGACATCTCTTTTAAAGAAGGTGGAGCCAACGTCTTCCTGGAGACAGAGGGTTTAGATGAGGAGATAGTTTGAAGTGTGACACATTCTCTCCCCACCCCGCCCCAGTTTTGGCTTCAGAAGTGGTACATGTACAGAGAGCTAGAAGTGGGACCATTGGTTCTGGTTGGAGTTAGAGCGAGGAGTCACAAGAGCCCCCAGGCCATCTCAGCATTCTGTAATTTATCTTGACACCACATGGAATGCCATTTCTCTAGGTATTCACTTGCTAACTTAATAAACCATCCTCTGATTTGCCACCTTTTTCTGGGCAGTCTTTCTTCACTTGTCTTCTTCCCTCCCCATCTAACACCTTTGTATGCCTTTGAGAGCCTGTGTGTTTCTCCACCCTAGCAATCACCAGGCTGGACTTGTGTATGCCACTAGCTACCGTTAAGTCAACCCAAGATGCTTGGCAAACTCATGTCTTTGTGATCAGACGTTTTTGAAGGCTGATTTTTAGGAGATCACCAGATCTTTTTTTTCCCTAGTTGGTTTTAGTAGGGAAATTCCACTGGTCAACATCATAGCAGCAATAAAGTCTCCCCCTGACAATTTGCTGCTGGGGACACACATGATACATTTGCTGGGAATCAAATCTGAAACTCCTTGATGAAATAAAACCTTCTACAACTGAACCACCACTGTCCCCTGATAAGCTTATGTATCATCTGTTTTTGTCTCCCCTCTACAATGACTGGTCCAAAATAAAAGGTCAAAGTCACGGCCATGGAGTAAATTCTGCTTCATAGCAAGCCTACAGGACAGAGTCGAACTGCCCTGGTGAGTTTCTGAGGCTGTAAATCATGAGAGAAGCAGAAAACCTCATCCATTTTCCTCTACTGAGCGACTTATGGGCTCAAACTGCTGACCTTGGGGTTTGCACCCTACACATAACCCACTACACAACCAGGTTCCTTATGGATGGCACATAATATGTGATACATTAATCCATAATAAGGTCATGATTTCAATGTGAATTTATAATAAAATCATTATTTCCTTGCCCTATTACTATAGATGGCAACTATTTTGTGCCAGGTATGATTCTAGAAACGGTGGGATAATGATGAAGAAGACAGACAAAGTCCTGGCATTTATGAAGAATGTAGGGGGAAATGACAAAAATCAAGTAGACAGGAGGAGGGAAACCTAACAACAATGAAACAAAATATAATGTGTTTTTTATTCAAGAGAGGATTATAGACTTTGATAAAGACTGATAGGGACCACCTTAATTAAGATGAGCAAGAAGCCTCTATCAGTTGCTGACAAAGAGCAAACCAGGAAGAGAGATACCTACCTGGTGCACCATAGACATACCAAGGCAGAGGGAATGGTAATACAGAGGTATTGATTTCTATGTGCATGGGAACACTGAACTGGCACAGGCTGGAGAGAAACTGGTAGGAGCTCAGAAGGGAGACCATAGGAGACTAACAAGGAGACCATCACACTGCATGTGAATGTGGAAGATACCACTTGCTAAGGATAATGCAGAAGCAGTGAACATCAAACAATATTAATATAAAAGGCATTTTGAGGATAAAAAGTTCATCAGAATTATTGATGACTTTGTGATCAGGGGAAGAAAAGCATCAAGGATGTCTCTGACTGGAGTGGTGGATGACAATGTATATATTTGGGAATCTTTGGAAGAAGGAAGAAGAATCAGATTTCAGTGGATGTCAAGAGAGCCACTGAAGTGTAAGATGTGTGAAAGATACTCAAGAGAAGGCCCAGATGGAATCCTGGACATGAATTTTGAGTTTGGAAAACTCAGTGGCTTTAGGTCTAAATCTGAGGGAGTTCCACATAATAGCCATCTAGAAACCAATGGGAATTGATGAGCTCATTTTAGGAAATGATGTAGAGAGAAGAGTTGAAAGGGTTTAGCTTAAACCATGGCATGGAATGCTAAAGTTGGACGTTTACGTAAAGGATGTGGAACTATTGAAGAAAAGGAGTAGAAAGTCAGTTAGAGCATGGTTTTGGGATGCAAAAATGGAGAGTTTTAAAGTAGGGAGTGTAGTTGCTGAGTGGTTTCATTAGATGAGGACAGACAAGAGCCCGTTCAATTGTATGTAACAGGGAGGTCAGTGAGTGCTTTGGCAAGACCACTGTTAGTGAGTGAGCAGTAAGGCCAGAAGCCAGAATCTATAGCATACAAGTGAATGAGCATTTAGGAAGTATGGAAATCTTAGGCAAAGAGTCTTTACAAGAAGTTTGGTTATGAAAGAGAGCAGTGAAGAAGAGAAGAGTTGCCAAGAGAAGTGGGTCTATGGAGAACTGTTCTCACTACTATATTTTTTATGCATCCAAGTGAAGTCCAGGAAGGCAAGAGTGTTTTCTCATTCAGGGGAGCATAGGAATGATTAGAGTGTGAACTCATCCTTAAAAAATAGTTGCTGGGTGTTGGACCATTGCTCCACCTCAATCATTTGCACCACCATTGGACTCTAGAAAGTAAGACAACCTGAAGTTCAGAACCCACAGGCCAGCATGGGCTTTGATGGGAGAAGTTCCCTGTTCTTTGTTGAAGCAGAAAAAGAAAGGGCATCATGGGACCATATGAACTAGAGGGTCTTGGAGATTTTCTGGTAAAAAGATGTGAATCTTCATAGGCAATGGCTCCCGTTTTCTCTGAAGAATAAGGAGAAATCATGAACTAAATATGTTAGAAAAACAGGTTGAATCTTCTCTGATGGCAATCAGACTGATTTTGCTTATTACCAATAATGAGATCCATACCTATTTTATTTGTCAGTAGTCCACAGAATGCATTCCCTTTAAGAATGGGTGGGTTCCTATTGAGCTGTTCCCTTTCTTCTCGGAAAGCAATTGTGGTGCTATGCAATAGTCATTTGATGACATTCAGAATCCTGCCTCTTTGTGTGTTTATGTGTTGTAACAATCAATGACCCTGGGTTATGCTTTTCAGGTAGGAGCATGTCAGGATGATGGACTATATGAAGGCAAAGAGCCGGCTGTTGGCTTTTATAGAGGGGCTTTGTAGAGGCTCTAGAGGAGACAGATGTAGGAGAACAAGAACATTTGTAAAAAGCAGTGTGGAAAGACAGGAGGAATGAAGATGACAAATGGAAAGGTTTAATTTTTGCCAGGTGGCATATAATATATAATACTTATTTCCATCTTCCACAAAATGTTTAATAAAAGTGGCATTACTAGTTGCTAGGGACTGAATTATGTTCCTCTCAAATACGTATTGTAAATCATAACCTCTGTGACTGTGATCATAATTCCATTTGGGAATGGGTTGACTTTGTTATGTTAATGAGGCAAGATTAGTGTACCTTGTATCTTGAATCAATCTGTTTTATGATATAAAATAGATTGAATAAGTAAGCAGAGAGGAGATGGGGTAAGATAGATGTCAAGACACAAGGGGCTCTCAAAGAAAATAGGAAAAAGAACCCTATGAGACATGAACCTTTCACCAAAACAGCCACTGAGAGAAAGCCGTCTCTTCAGCTGACACCCTGAATTCAGGCTTGTAACCTGTGGACCTCTGAGAAAATAAATGTGTTTGCTGAAGTCACTTATTTTCAATCTTTCTATGATAGCAGCACCACATAACTAAGACAGCATTTGATACCAGATGTGGGGTACTGGTCTCACAGATTCTATAGTGAAAAGCAGTTTGGGAATTAGGTAATGGATAGTGACTGGGAGGAATTTCAGGTGCCTTATAGTAAAAGCCTAAGGAGCCTCGGTGGCCTAGGGATTAAAGTCCATAGCTGCTAATAGAAAGGTTGGGGGTTCAAACACCCCAGCTGCTCCATAGGAGGACAAATGCTGGTAGTCTGTTTCCATAAAGAACCACAGCCTTGCAAATCCGATGGGAAGTTCTAGCGTGAAGAGACACTTGGACGAAGTTCTAACATGAAGAGATGAAGGGACGCTTGGACCAATTATAGCATCAAAGGAAATTCTGGTGAAAGTGCAGAAGGAAATGGGGAGAGCTGTAGAGAAAGTCTCTCTCATCTTAGAGAAAGAACACACAAGGCACCAGCCATGGAACATGGCTAGACATGTGGAAAGTAACTGCACTTTCTGAGAGACTTTAAAAGAAATTGATGAACATGTGGCAAATCACGTGTCTGGATTATGTTCAAATGTTTGGTGGATGGGAGAATTTGTAAGTGATGGACTCAGATACCTGACTGAGGACACTTCTAAGTCAGATCTAAAGGTGCAATGTGATTTCTCCCTGCTGCTGATAAGAAATGTGAACAAGATGCTAGGGACCAGCATCCTAGAATGCTCACCAAGGGGGACTCCCCAATCTTTGTTAAGGAGATTAAGCGGGTGTCTGATAATTCTAATGGAGGACCGCAGCAGAAAACTCATCAGCTGAAATGGAAGGGGAGATAGAGAAAGTAAAAAGGTCAAGAATATCGTCCGTCTCTTAAAGTTCTAGAGGCAAGCAACAGCCCAAAGCTGCCCTGCAAGGACAGGGAAGGAGCCTCGGTGGAGCAGCTCAGGGAGCAGCAGAACTGTTGGAAGAAGCATTGGAAGCCGAGCCTTCTCCATCTCAAAGCCTGGGGCTACAGCCTCCTGGGTCTCAGAGGACGGGGCCACAGCATTAGAGGCTTCCTCAATTTGGATCTTCCACAAGTAGGCTCCAGAGTATGGGGTTACTGATAAGCTAGGACCACAGCTCAGAGCTGAAGGGAGGAAGCAGGGGGCTCCAGTGCCCCAGGGTCAGAAGAATGGAGTCTGTTAGGGCTGAGGGACTGGGGTGACCACCCAGAACAGGCTGGCCCAATGCCGAAGGAGCCTAGCTGCCATCCCAGTGGGTCTAGCTAAGGAGGCTGAATCCAGGCTCTGGGTCCTCACCCCGCATTCAGTCAGCATGGCAAACATCTAGCGTGAGGAGTGTAAGGCCATTGTCCAGAGAGACTCCGAGAACAGAGGGCTATTTGCAAGGCTTCGTGCTTTTAAATTACTCTGCTGGTTTTGGACTTGCTTGGTGCCCATTAACCTTTCTTTCACTCCAATTTCTTCCATTTTTAATGGAAATGTCTTCTTAGTACCTGTTTCACCATTGTACTTCGAAAAAAGGTCATTTGTTGTTTCAATTTCACAGGTCCACAGATGAAGAGGAATCTTACCTCTGGTTGAAATCTCACTCAAATTTAATTTTAGTGATTCAGAAAATGAAATTTTGGACTTAGAGTTGATTCTAGAATTTGGGGATGAAGTATTGAGTTGATGTGTATTGGAGGGCTAAGAGCATGAATGGTTTTTTTCTGTCTGTGTGCAGAGAACATGAATTTGGGGGACTGAAAGGGTGAGATATTATAGATTGAATTAAAACCAACCAAACTCACTGCCATCGAATCAATGCTGACTCTTGGTGACCTCCTGGGGGTTTCAGAGACTCTAATTGTTTACAGAAGTAAAAAACCCAGTTTCAAACTGCCAACCTTACAGTTCACAGCCCAACATGTAATCACTACCCCAAAGGGGCTCTTTATGGATTACACTCTGTCCTGCCAAAATATATTCTGAAAACCCTAATTTCTATGCTTGCGGCTATAATATAAGCTGAAACTACTACTTAGCCATGCTAATGAGGCAGGATTTGTGTAGGATGTCTGGAGTCGGTGTATTTTGCCATCAAAAAGAGAATATGCCAGCAGAACCGAGATCGGGGAAGATAGATGCCTGGACACACAGAGTTCTCCAAGGAACCAGGAAGCAGGAAATGAGAAGGAAAAACCTTTCCTCCAGATGGGACAGAGAGGAAATGTCAACCCCTAGCTCAGATACTGAATTTTGACTTCTGACACTTTAAACCTCGAGGAAATAAGTGTCTGTTTGTGAAAGTCACCCACGTGTGGTATTTCTGCTATAAAAAGCCCAAACCAAACAGAGACCTCACTGCCACCATGTTGGTAACTACTTATAATGATCCCGTACGACCAGGTCGAGCCACCCTGAATCCCTGAGACTGTTCATGGAAGGAGAAAGTCTGTCTTTCTCCCTTTGAGCAGGCTGGTGGGTTCAAGCTGCTGACCTTGCAGGGAGCAGCCCAACTGAAAAGCACTCTGTTACCCAGGTTGCCCTAAATATAAGACTGACTAGTGGGCTCAAAATGGCGTAGTGAAGGAGCAGAGGCTGCTCGTCAAGGGAGGTCTCATGCATGGGGGGGTCCCAGTTCTTTTGGACCTTGAAATAAATTGTGCTTATGTAGTCATGCCTATAATGCGCATGGACATTTAGAAAAATATGTGTGCGGTCACATAAACAGGGGCCTACCGGCCAACTTAAAATCAAAACAGTGCCACTCCTCTGAACCTCTTGGGTGGACCCCCTTGGTTGCAGCCTGCTTCCAAGCTCCTGCGTCCACCCATCGTTCACTCCTTTTTCTCAGCTTTATCTTACTTATGACTGTCCCTGTGAGTAGTTGCCATGGAGTCATTCCGGACTCATGGCACCCCATGCACAGCAGGCTGAGACGCTCTTTTGGCACCATTTGCCTGAGCAGTTCTGGACCACAGTAAGGGATCCATAGGTTTTTCGACGACTGCTTGGCAACCAGAAATGTCTTCCTAGTTTTTCTTGGCATGGAACTTTGGTTCAAAGGACCACCAAAACAATATGCCAGTGGGGTGGTGGCCATACCCAGCAGATGCCCTGGCTAGGAAAATTGGACCCATTTTTCCTGCAGAGTAAATGAGAATGTTACCACTCCATCACCGTCTGTTCTCACATCAGGTTATTTTAAATTGTATACAAATAGGAACATATGAATCTGTGAATTGATTGTTTCCCTCATCCTGGTAGTTTTAATTTTTATTTTTCCTATTATTAATTTCGTTCACTTGCTGTACAGCCATGCATTCATATTCTCGGTCCATAGCGCTCCATGGTACGAGTACACAATAATTTATTAATTCCTTCTATCTTTGTCGGGCATCTAGTTTGTTCCTAGGTGCGCTATTATGAACAGTGCTGCTAGCCTATTCTTGAATCTCCTGGTGTAGGAGTTTTTAGGTTATATGCCTCAAATATAACCTGGGAATAGGACTGCTGAATTGTAGGCTAGATTCCTGTCAAGCTTCACTAAATTATGCTTTTCTGCTTTCCAAAGCATTCGATCAATTTCAGGCTATGTTTTCTTTATTGCTAACAGTGGGCACCTGGAGGTAGAGATTTTCCATTATAACCCTCCATAGCAATAACCATGGTGCAGGGAATACCTGGACACTCCTCTACCCATGAAATCCCCGGCTTCCTCTTCCTATTTCATTATCTCTGCCTCTCACACCCATTCTCAGACTATAATGCCCCCTCTTCACATAAGTATAATGTCACAGACTATAATGTCCCCTTTTCAGGGGACTAAGAGATTCGAACAGCAGGATTCAGAGGAAGAGGCAGAAAATAGAGGCAGCGTTCCTGACACACATGCTTTGGCAGGCTACAGTGCTCATCGGACAGTGCAAGGGACGGGGAACTTGCAGCCATTATCTCTTAGAGGCGCTGGTCCCTGAATTGAAATGCTTACAGCAGTCACAGATTCCCATAGTCACTGTGAGAATTATGAGCGCTCTAATCTTTTATCCCCAATGGCCATGTAATATGGAGACAACTCTGTCCTGAAACTCTGGTGTCTTGACACTCAGCCAAGCCTTGCTCCACGATCCCTGCAGGAAGAATGTGCACACCCCACACTGCACACCCCACAGAGCAGGAGCCATGCTCTGGACTCTCCCGCGAGGTCAGTCATGAGCCGTTCACATTTGAGAAAGGACCTGCACTCTGCAAGCCACATCCTTAAAAAGGAGCTATTGTTCCAAAAACGAGGAAATGGAAGCTTGCAGAGGTGAATAACTTGCCTGAAATGACAACAATCCTAAGTGGCAGATTTGAGAGGCCATGCTGCATCTGTCTAATTTCACCCAGGCCGTTTTTCTCTGCAGCTGTCCCTGCCCCTCTATCCTTTGTCTTGTCATTTATAACCATGTGCCTCTGAGCAAGAGCCTGAGAATAAAGATTAGCGGTTGAGTAGGTTTAATGCGGTTGAGTAGGTTTATTTAAAAAATGAAAATTATAATATGAACTCAGATCATAGTTGCAACCGCTGCACTATTGTTGTTGCTGTAAGTTTTCGATTGCATTATCTTATTTGGGTTTCTAGATCTAATTTCACAGCCCTGGCTAAGCATGTGAGGTTACCTTGCTCTACAGATAGGAAACACTTAGAGTTAGACCCGTCTTGGCTCTAGTGTTTGCACTGGTGAATTTTTTGGTCATCTGTTATTTTGTTTCATCCTATTATTCAGAGAGCATCTTTCCACTCACCATGGTGAAGACTTTGAGTGCAGGCTTTCCCAGGCTATGCAGTTACAAACTCATAATCTTCTCTGATTCTGCTGTTGCTCTCAGAGAGGGAGTCAGGTTTTGCAGGACAGCCAGCGTGTCCATATCCTGGTCTGCAGGGACCCTGCCCTCAAGTGCCCTGATTCCCCAGTCACACCTTGTCTTGCCAACAGATGACTCAGAAGCAAAGAGAAGAATCATCATCCAGACGTGGAAACAATGGTTGGTGGGTTTGCTTGCTTGGCTTGGCCTTGGAAATCCAGCTCCCACATCTGGGATGCACCAGGAGGGCAGCTCATTCATTCTTTGCTCCTGCACAAACTTCCTGCTGATTTGTGTGTGGTCGTCTTCTAACATCACCTTCGTACTCTGGACTGAGTTTCAAACCCAAATCAGACCTCTTTCTGTTCAGTCAATTTGAACTCATAGTGAACCTCTAGGACAGAGTAGAACAGCCCTGCAGTGTTTCCTAGCTTGTTAATCATTATGGAAGCAGACTCTATTTTCTACTGCAGAGGGGCTGGTGGATTTTAACTATTAACCTTTCTGTTAGCAGTTCAGGACTAAGCCATTACATCAATGGGGCTCTTGAGCTGGGGAATAGAGTACTGTATCACTGCTGGTTTTCTAGTGAACCTCTGCTACATTAGGAATAGGAAGACTAGGATATGAAGATTATCTTTGTTTCCCTCATCATTCTCAAAACACTTTCTTTTCACCTCAGTCCCTGGTATTGCTCCTCCTTTTCCTACCCCCTGTCTGCTTCCCCAACCTCATGGATTCTTTTTTTTTTTGGGGGGGGGGGCATCACAGCTCTCCGGTGCTGGGTGTAGGAGGCCCAGTACCTCATGGATTCTTGATAATTTATAAACTATTATAATTTTGTTTTGTGGAACATTGTTCAATGTCTCCCTTCTCCACTTCCCTGTTGTCCACACCCCAGCGAGGAGGTTATATGTAGATCCTTATAATCAGTTCCCCATTTCTACCCCACCCTCCCTCCATCCTCTGGTGTTGCTACTCTCCCCACTAGTCCTAAGTGGATCATTTGTCCTGGATAGCCTATACTTCGAGTTCCTATCTGTACCAGTGTACATCCTCTGGCCCAACCGGATTTGTAAAGTAGAATTGAGATCATGATAGTGGGAGGGAAGAAACATTTTAGAAATAGAGAAAAGATGCATATTTCATCATTGCTACACTGTGCCCTGATTGGTTTGTCTCCTCCCCATTACCCTTCTGTAAGGGGATGTCACTTCCCCTGCAGATGGACCTTGGATCCCCAATCTGCACTCCCTCTCATTTATAATAATATAATTTTTAGTTCTTTGATGCTCGATACCTGATCCCTTTGATACCTCATGATCTCATATACTGGTGTGCTTCTATGTGGACTTCGTTGCTTCTGAACTAGATGGCCTCTTGTTTACCTTCAAGCCTTTAAGACCCCAGACACTATATCTTTTGGGAGCTGGGCACCATCAGCTTTCTTCACCACAATTGCTTAAGCACATCTTTGTCTTCAGTGATCATGTCAGGAAAGTGGACATGCAATGATAGGGTTTTTGTTCTTGATGCCTGATAACTTCTTCCATTGATACCTTGTGGTCACACAGGCTGGGGTGCTTCTTCCATGTGGACTTTGTTGCTTCTGACCTATATGGCCACTTGTTTATTTCCAAGCCTTTAAGACTCCAGATGCTGTATCTTTGATAGGCAGGCACCATCAGCTCACTTCACCATATTTGCTTGTGTACATATTTGTCAGGAAGATGAGCATCAAGAAATGCCAATTTAATAGAACTAAGTGCTCTTGCATTGAAGAAGTTCTTGAGTGGAGGTCCAATGTCCATTGCAGCACATTTTTAGTGCAGTTTTTGTTGTAAAATTAGATGCCTTGGCTGATATTTGGGTTATACTCAAGTATACATGGTATGTATTCTCAGCTAAGTAGCCTAACAAAGACAGGCCACAGGATGGATATGTCCCATGGTTTTCCTAGTTCACTTCTAAAAACTCATCCTCAATGCAAGTGCCTAAAATAACATGTAGGGGTTTGAAAATATTTGTACATTTTTATGGTAAAGATTGAGAGTAAGCAATGAGCAGAAAGATCAAATTCAAGTATGAAAAATTAGAAAAGAATTCATAGGAATCAAAGTGAGAAAAGAAAAAAGAAGAAATATTGTGAGATAATTATATAATGGAATTAAAGATGCGGGAAAGAGACAGGGATATCGAATTTAGACTGAACGAAGTATGTTGAATAAAGTATGTTGACTCAGGAAAAATGGAAAAAATTAGATTGTCTTTTTCTTCAGGATAGTTTAACAGCAGAGTCACCCCATATCTACTGTATTCCAGACAAGATCTGTGTAGTAATTTTGGAAGGAATTACCTCTGAATCTGTGACTTCAAGTTTTATTTTAACCGCAGGTGGTAGGCCATAGACCTTCTCTTGATTTCCTGTCACTTGCTAATGTTGTTGTTTAGTGCTTGTCCAATCAACTTTTATGAAAACAAATTGGATTAAAAAGGAGGTGGAATGGGGCTAAAAGAGTGAAAGACTGATCTGGGTATGAGTAAGAAGAAATGAAATCCCTGTAGGCAGTTTTCTGTGGGTTGATAAACAAACACAGTCATAGCAACCATGTTATTCTAATTAAAATATGAACCCTTTTTTCCCCTTCCAGATAATTGACCATCAAAAAATAATGCAGTGGAGAAAGGGAACATAAGGGCTGAGCCCTCGTGGCATAGTGTTTGTGCGCAGGACTGCGGCCCACTGGGATGGAAGTTGAATTTCAACAGCGGCTCCACAAGAGCAAAGGCTGAGCCTCGTACTCCTGCCACCAGAGAGCAGTGATGCCCCCCAAAAAAAACAAAACAAAAAAAGAGAACATGGACTAAAAGGTAAAGCGTGTCAGAGATGCAGGAAGAAGATGAACCTCAACTAGAAGGTTAGGTCTGAAAGCATGGCAACTGTTTTCTGATTGCTAGAAAAAAATTTGAAAGACAAATATGCTAGAAACATGGTCCATCACTGAGAAAGTCCATTCTTTATCAAGAATGAAAAAAGCAGTGAATTAGATGTGAATGGATCCCATGAATGGCACAAATGGTTAAGTGCTCTGAGACTAACTGGGCAGCTGACAGTTCAAATCCACCCAAAGGTACCTCAAACGAAAGACCTGGTGATCGACTTGCAAAAGCTCCCAGTCATTGAAAAGCCTATGGAGCACCATTCTTCCCTAAAACATGCAGGGAGTTGGAACTGACTCAAAGGTGACTATTTTGTCGTTAATATCCTGACATTGTTATGGGGTCTACCCCTCCTTAGCCTTGTGACTTCAGAGACCTGCTTTAGCTTACCTGAGTCTTTACTTGATTGTTGGTAAAATAGAGATAATAAAATCTTTCCCTATTTTATACTAGTATGATTTGTGAATGAAGGGCTAAGATGGTGTCAGAGAGCTTAGTAACTCACGTATTTTGTGACTTAGATAGCTGGACTCAGACTAGTACGCAGGTACCTGTGTAATATGAAATGAGAAATTTACAGAAGACGATGTGAGAAATCTGAGCACAAAATGACTACCATTTAGATGGCGCTGGTCTTCGTGGCATGGATTCTGGTAGTGTAGTGGGTAATGTGTTGGGCTGCTCACTGCAAAATCAGCAGTTTGAAAGCAAAGTGCTTCTTGGGGAACAGAGGAGACTTTCTTTCAATTCCTGTGAAGAGTTGCAGGCCTGGACACCCACAGGGACAGTGCTGCTTACGGCATTGCTAAGCATCTTAGTTGACTTGCTGTCAGTGAGTCCTCTTTTTTTTTGGGGGGGGGGCAGGGTAGACAGGGAGATACAGGAAAGCTTTTGATGTGCCTATTCATATTTCCTTGGATCAACCAAGTCACATGACTAGGCCCAAGTTTAGGGGAGGAGCAAACGTCAATCCCATCAAGACAGAATTTGTCATGTTTCCACAAAGAATGTTCTCCTCTTTAACTCTCTGGGAGCAGAGTAGGCTTTTTCTCTCTATGGACTTTGTGGCTTGCTTGTGACCAATGCTGGGCAGATGCAAGGGACAGTGTTCCTGACTCAGAAGCTTTAAGAGGCATCTCATACTTTCCCTTTCTCTTTTATACACAGGCCACACAGCAGAGAAGCACAAGGCACCAGGAACTATTGCTCCTTCACCCCAAAGTCTGGGCTCACCTACGGGGACCCTGCTCAGAACCCTAGAATAATGCCCAAGTGTGGCAGTCACCAATCTGCGTCAATTTCAGCACTGGGAGTGAAGGGGTGGAGTCTAGTCTGTCAATCTGGAGATAGCCAATAAGAACTCTGTCTGGGCATGGCTTTCTTCTGAGACTTATGGGAAATCATGTGATATTTCCCCCGCGGAGGTGAGAGACTATAAACTCAGTTCCTGGGAGACGTTCAACAGACAAGACAAGATGACAGCATATACCCTGAGTCCTAAGGAACTGGGGGATCCAGAGGAGAAGCCACATTGGGCTTACCCTGATGGAACCAGACCTCTGAAGCTGGAAAAGCCACAGAAAGACCCCTGTCAGTGCTGAGATGCTTCTGCCACCAAGGGATACTGCTGATGGTTCCTGAGGCCTGGAAACAAGGAGCCATGGGGAGACCCCTGCCAGAGCCCGGTTACTTCTACTGCCACTGGTTACACAAGACTCTGCACCCACTGGCCTGTGATTGTCCTGGTGTCATTGAATGTGTTCGAGAGTCAGAAGGAGACTTTATCGATTGGTATCGGACATTTGCACTAATATAGAACTTATGACCTTGGACTGAACTGGGTTGGAACTAACACACCAAGTAAACCTGAGGAAGGCCTCAGCTAAATTGCACATCTATGAGCAAGAAGCATTTTTTTGTATTAAACCACTATATTTCTGGATTGTTTGTCACTAAAGCAAAAACTAAGACAAGTACACCAATCCCATACTCAGAAAGAAGTAGCAAACCAGAATTTTAATGACTAGGACAAATAACTACTATGTTGTTTCTAGAAGAAGGATTGTTGTATGGATTGCAGCAGATTGCCTGCAAATAAATGTAGAAAAAATTATGCCACTGCAAATCACCGTTTTGCACCTCCTAACCCCCCTCCCATGTTACTGATTCAGTCAAGGATTATCAACTAATTTTGACACCATTAAGTGAGTAGAAGGTTATTGGGAAACAGAATATGTATCCAAGATCAGATTATCACCTTACATATTGCTTGTGATGTGCCATTGGGAAATTATATATTTAAAGCAGAGTTATCTATCATCATCAAACTCTGCCTCATTAATAGTGGACAGCTTGACATTGAGGGCCTCCTGATGTAATGGGATATGAGGTAACAGGCATTGCCTTTGAAATACCCTTGCCTAAAAGGTTTCCTCTGAATTTAATCAAGACCTTAGTTCTGATTAAATCTATAGGCAGTACAGGAGACATGGGACGTGTTGAACAATGCCATGAGGGACAACAAAACAAGGCATGGATATGGGCTTTAGAAGGTAAGTGTTTGAATCTTTTCAAAATGCCTGTGTTATGAAAGATACAAAACTACTTATGTGTATATCACTTCTGTAGTTTAAAACGAAACAAAAAGATATAAAAGAAATGAATAGAGTCCCTAAATCTTGTTGAAATTCTGGGTTGAAAAAGGTAACTACAAAAGACAATTCATTGTACACTTTTGGAAATTTGAGTGTGTCTGGGATATTGGGTGTCTCCAGGGCATTAGTGGCTTTGATGTGAGTTCCTCTCTTGGTTTTCTCTACCACAGGTTCATTTGGACATCCTGAGTCCCACTGCTGTTTCACCTTCCTATAGTCTTCAGGTTTTCAGTACACCACACTGTAGACAACGCGCCACAGTGGGTTCCCTAACACATGCTAACAAGTGAGCTTCTTAGGGCTTCTGTGTCTTGCTGAGAGTCACGGAGGGCAAGTAAGGTTAAGGGTAGTGCTACTTCCACTGTGCTTACAAATCCAACTTTGGCTATCCTAATAAGTACCTCTTAGAACCAACTGCCTCCTGTGCTGGAGATGTCTGAAAAGGTTAAGTCTCCTCATTCAACTTTGAATCTCACTGGAGTGACATTTAGCGAGAGAGGCATAAAAATGTTATTTCTGCTGTATTTTCTGAATAACAGAAGAGTATGAAAAGCATAGAACATTTTTACACAAAGTAAGAGAGTCCACCAGTCAAGAATTCCCAGTTGGTATGAACCCTCTATCCCAGTTAGACATGTTTCAGGCCACGAGTCTCAGGATCCACTGGAAGAGAATAACTAAGATTCTCATAATACATTCATTTGTGACTATTCTAAGCCTCACCCTGAAATGACTTTGCCTCTATCCCACCATGGCCATCAGAATAAATAGTCTCATAAAGCATTGAGGTAAAATAAGCTAAACTGTGAGCTGGTGCAGATTGTCTTTGTTCCATCAGCTCCCCACTGCCATCAAGTCAATGCTGATTCACAGTGATGCTCCATGGGCTTCCAAGACTGGAACTGTTTACACAAGAGGTTGTGGAATATGTCTGTGTTTTTCATGATGTGCAGCATTAATTTCTGAAGTGAGAAGAGCAATTCCTCTTGGATGGTGCACATAAGAATTTCTATCTTTATGAAGTGCCTCAAACTATCTGGTATGTGTTCCTCCAAAGAAGGTTGGGAATTCAAGCTCTCTTGGTATTGTTAATGTATTATGCTATGACAACATATGCCAATACCATTTCTCACTCATCATTGAAATTTATAGAGTTCATGAAACTGACTCATGGAAGAAAAACAACCAACAAAACCAACAGGGTCATGAATTGGTGAGTCTTCCAGACCCTCTAGGGAAATAAGGATAGGTAATGAATCTATTATCATAATACAATGTTGGTACCTTGGTAGTTAAGGACTATAACTCTTCATTATCCAGGAGGTCAAAAGGACAGACTGCTATCCATTGCCTCTGTCAAACACTCACCACCCTGACCTCATTTAACTTAGTCCTTGTTCTCTTTGAGGCTGGGCCAACTACTGCAACATTACTTAACACAGGTCTGAGAACCACTTGTGTGACCAGAGGTCCAATTCCTGGATAAAACATTCTCCAAACAAAGTATTCTCATAACATGAGACAGAGTAATCTTAGGATCAGTGGTAAGACCTCAAATAAAAAGGAACCTTTTGGGGGGCATCAAGGCACTAATAGATCATCTTCATCTACCACATCCTCATTGATCATTAACAGACATCCTCAAGATGGACTTTGCTTGAAATGTAACTTCAGTACAAGCTTTTAAAAAGAAAATTTTCTCTTGCCTCCATCTTAAGCTATTCCCAGACAGTATGTCCTCCCTAACTCCCAGAGGTAATTACCACCTTTTATTATGGGGACCATCTGGCTCAAGAAAATACCACCTGGGAGACCTCTAATCTCAAACTGACTTGTTAAGGTAGCTGATTTTACCAGTCAGTTCATCCACATGAGAACAATAGTTACTTATTTTAAAGTCTGCACAGTCTATAACTTTAAAGGTCTCATCTTCTTAACCATGAGGTATAATCACTAGAGTAGCCAATGGGAAAGAAAAATAGGGGCTGAGCCCCAGTGGCGTAAGTGGTTGAGTGTGGGATTACAGCCCGCAGGTTTGGCAGTTCAAATCCAGTGGCGGCTCTCAGGAGCAGCACTGGGTAGCGCCCATGACCACCAGAGATAGTGATTCACGCCCCGCCCCCCAAAAAAAAAGAAAAAGAAAAGCTTAATTACTTCCAGATAAGGTGAACTTTTTTCTTATAGTGATTTAATTCCAGATCGTACCCCTAGCAGGCAGTCCAAACTTCCAAAACAATGTTGTTGTTGCTCAGTATCATGGAGTTGATCCTGAAACCGTGGCCCTGTGCACAAGAGAAGGACATGCAGCACTGGCCCTGTACCATTCTCCTGGTCACTGCTTTGTGTGGGTCTCATAGCAATCTCCTTGATACCTTTCTTGGTTTTGTCCTTTTCCACTGACCTTCAACTTTACCAAATACAATGTCCTTTTCCAGGAACTGACCTCTTCTGATAACATCTACGAAGTATTCTGACAGATTTGTTTACTCTTGTGGTAGGTCATAATGCTTCAACATTCTTTGCCAACACCACAATTCAAGTGCATCAGTTTGTTTTTGGTCTTCCTTTAGTCATTGTCTGACTTTTCCAGGTACATGAAGCAATTGAAAATACAATGACTGGGATCAGGCACATCATAGTCTTTAAAGTAATATCCTTGCTCTTCCACAAGTTAAGGAGTTCTTGTGCCGCAGATTTGCCCAATGCAATGTGTTGTCTGATTCCATGATTACTGTTTCCATACTGTGTTGACTGTGGATCCAAGAAAAATGAATCCTTGGCAACCTTGATCCTCTCTACATTTACCATGATGCTGTCCATTGGTACCAATGTGAGGATTTGGGTCTTCTTTAGATTGAGTGGTAATTCGATGACTGAAGGCTTCAGTCCTGGGCCTTCGTCAGCGAGTGCTTCAATTACAAATCAAAAGTCGTATGATGATCCAAGTAGTAGTTTTCAATATTCATAGGCAGAGGCAAACTTTTTAGTCCAATTCATTGAAATGGAAAGAACTCCATCATCAGCAATGGCAAGACATGCCTGACTCAGCATTTTCTGGAAGAAAACCATAGCTGCCTTCAAGAGATGTCTGAAAGATT
>PVJH01026858.1:0-29495 GCA_004026705.1 Nesogale talazaci
GAAAGAACAACTGGAACCATGGGGGAAGGGAGACAGTGGTTGGTGTGAGACATGAAAATAATAATAATTTATAATTTACCAAGGGGTCACGAGGATGGTGGGGAGGTGGGGGAGGAGCTGATGCCAAGAGCTCAATAGAAAGTAAGTATCTAGGCTGAGCTCCAGTGGTGTAAATGGTTGAGTGTGGGTCTGTGGCCCGAGGGCTTGGTGGTTCAAATCCAGCGGCAGCTCTCCAGGAGTTGCGCTGGATAGCTCCCACGACTACTAGAGGGCAGTGATGCATAAAAAGAAAAAAAAGAAAGTATCTAGAAAAGACTGATGGCAACTATGTACAAATATGCCTGATACAGTTGCTGTATGGAGTATAATAAGCATTGTAAGAGCTCTCAAAATTTTTAAGAAAAGCGCTGGTAAACCATTTAATTGATATTGTTGATGAAGATTTAGTATAAACCCTTTTAGAAAACAGTTAAGGAAATGCCAACAGGAGACCACATTAGACATATCTTTTTTTAAAGAGAAAGTGAGCCAGGTCCTAGTGAAAAAAGGTAAAGAAGTGAAAAAATTCTTGAAAAGCGGACGGGCCCGGAAGGATGGAGCTGTCAGATATCAGTGTCTTATGAAGTTCAACATGGCAGAAGAAGAGGACTACATGTCTGATTCCTTTATTAATGTCCAGGAGGATGTCAGACCAGGAATACCAATGCTGAGACAGATCCGAGAAGCCCGTCGGAAAGAAGAAAGGCAATAAGAAGCTAATTTGAAAAATAGACACAAGAGTTTAAAAGAAGAAGAAAAAGAAAAACGTGACATTGGGTTGAAGAATGCCCTAGGTTGTGAAAACAAAGGGTTTGCTCTGCTCCAGAAGATGGGATATAAAAGTGGCCAGGCTCTTGGCAAGAGTGGAAATGGTATTGTTGAACCTATTCCACTCCACATCAAAACGGGAAAAAGTGGCATTGGCCATGAAACATTACTGAAACAAAAAGCAGAGGAAAACTTAGAGAGCTACAAAAGAAAGGTTCACATGAAAAACCAAAACCAGGAAAGAGCCGCAAAACAGTTTCGAATGCGACTTAAAACCAAGTAAGAAGAAATGAAGTTAGAGGGAGACCTTAGAAGAAGCCAGCGAGCCTGTCAGCAGTTGGACACCCAGAAGAATATCCTGGTTCCCAGGGAGATAAGGTACTGGTTGAAGCCCGAAGAGGAGTGTGAAGAAGAGGAAGAAGAGGAAAAAGAGCACGATGAGGATGAATACAAGAGTGAAGATTTAAGTGTACTGGAAAAGTTACAAATATCAACTAGTTATTTAAGAGAAGAACATCTGTATTGTATTTGGTGTGGGACAGCCTATGAAGATAAAGAAGACTTCTCTTCAAATTGCCCTGGACCAACGCCTGCAGATCACGACTAAAAATACCCCTAATAAAGTGGAGCCTAAAAAAACGTTCCTATTTTCTCAAGTAAATAGCATTAGAATTCCCAGATTTTTATGCCAGTGTGGACAGAAGGCCTTTCATAAACGGTTTCATTCAAAAAAAAAAATTCTTGAAAAGCAGCTGCCAGTTTACTTGATGGAAGGGGAGTCCCCTTCCAAACAATGACTCTCTCTCCAAACTTCCTTTCCACATCCGTGTCCACAAATACAGATCCTCATCGATCTCAAGGTAGGGACCAGACTGTAATTATTAAAGACTTCTTCAGTGTCGTGTTTCTTATTTAAATTATATTATTTAACTCTGAACTTATTTACTTTGAAATTTGTGTCACGTTTTGTACAAAAAGCAAAGGTGGTGGTGGTGGGGAGGGAGGGGGAACAATGAGGAGCTGATACCAAGGGCTCAAAGAGAAAGCAAATGTTTTGAGAATGGTGATGGCAACAAATGTACAAATGTGCTTGACACAATGGATGGATGGATGGATGGATGGATGGATGGATGGATGGATGGATGGTGATAAGAGTTGTATGAGCCCCCAGTAAAATTATTATTTTTTAATCAAGGAATAAAAAAAGGCAAGGTTAGGGGAAGAAAGTGGTGGTCGAGATCGGAGTCCTTCATTTTCAGTTAGTTCTTATGGGAAAAACGGATTCAGATCGTGACTGCATCGCACCTTGATGCTCCTTCTGGAACAGGTGCGCATCGAGGTCTGGGTTCTACTGTAAGTGCTCTCTGGCTTCCCCCACTGGACAGGCTCCAGGTGTTATCAAGCCTGTAGACACAATGGGTAGGTGTGGGCTGCTGACCAATCTTTGGTGCTTTGCAACCCCACCGTAGCTTCCTGGGAGAAAGACCTGTAAATACTCCTGTGAGAAAGAGAAAAGAGAAGGAGGAGAAGATGGAGGAGAAAAAGAAAAACAAACCTGTGGGCAGTTCCACGTGGGTTAGCTATGACTTGGAAACTCAACTTACAGGCACCCAGTAAACTATAGATAGCATCCAGGCTGTAAGGACAACGCTCAAGCAAGTGGCAAATCAGGAGAATCTGAGAAACTTCACTTCAAACAAGCAGAGTGCTAACAATCAGCACTGCGAAGCCGAGGGCAGAGAAAAACTTGGGCCTGGAGCTAAGCTGCCTCCCACCTAAGTGAGCCTCTTCCTGGAGGAATTCTCCTTTTTTATGACGGCATTTTCTGGTCTTCTCAGCTCAACTAAGAACTCCTTCCGGCACCCAAGGCAGATGGGAAATGTTTACACAAAATGCTTCAATCACACCCCTGTCCGAAGTGGACAGAGCTGGGCTGCAGGGCCTGCCCGCAGGGCAGCCAGGTATGGACAGGTGTGGCAATCTCAGACAAACTGCATGGTGCGGGAGTCTCAGTTTCTCTTCTGAATGGGCATCATAAACTTCCACACAGATGGCTAGCTGGGTTGGATGAAATGTGCTTCATCCAACGCTTCCTAACCTTAGTGACGGTCAAGGTTCACCCCTCGTGTGCTGGTCACGTAGTGTGCCTCACCCTCAACCCCTCCTTTATTCCTTCACATTGGTTCAGGGCTAGTCTGGTTCGTATCAGAGTTGGGTCAACTTACAGGATTTGCTATCTAATGCCTTGGAAGCTGTAAGAAGCAGGAGACAGCAGACACTCCGGAGTCAAACCACCGAGGTTCAAGTCCTGGCTTCACCATTTACTGGCTGTGTGAATTTTACAGGGTTACAACATTGTTTGCTGACTGTGACGAGGACTTGAAGTATTTCCTGATGGAGATCAAAGACTATATGGATTATACCTTAACATAAAGGTGTAATTCCTCACAATTGGATCAATATGCAATGTCATAGATATCTTAGGATGGATTCTCCAGAGAGGCAAAGCAAGTGAAGTTTAGATAGATGATTGATAGATAAATAGATAGATAGATGGATGGATAGATAGACAGAAAAGGTTTATAGAAAGGAAATGCCTCGGCTGAGCCCCGGTGGCGGAGTGGTTGTGCACAGGACTGCAGCCCACTGGGTTGGAGGTTCAAATCCAGCATCAAGGCTGAGCCTCCTACTCCCACCACCAGGGGGCAGTGATGCCCCCCTGAAAAAAAAGGAAATGCCTCACACTATTGTAGAGGTGGGCAACTTTTAAGTCCAAGAGGCAGATGTCAGACTGGAAGCTTCTCCTGACTCACTTAGCTACAAGGACTGATGAACTCAAGACTAGCAGATCAGATGGTTGACCTTTGGTGAGAGAGGGGAATGATTCCAAGGTCAATTGATGAGACAGCAGGTGGCTGATGATGCCAAGCATCTGCAGGTAATATGGCAAGTCACGGCCTCAAGTCCAAACAACCAGACGTTCATGAGCCAGATGCAGGATCCAGACACATTGGGGGAGGGGGGGGGATCTAACTTTCCCATGGCATCCACTTGTGTTGGAAGCAGGTCAGACCCTCGCAAATCTCATCAGGGGGGCTTACTGGGTCTTAATAGGCAACCCACTGAGGATCCTGGCTTAGACCAGTTGACACAAAACCTTAGCTATCAAAAGGAGGAACAAAATATTGAAGCTGTCAAGGATTTCACTCTTCTTAGATCCACATCCAGGAAAGTGGCAGTCAGGAAACCAAATGGCATATGACGTAGTATATTGGGACCGTCTGCGGCAGAAGATTGCTGTAACGTGTTAGAAAGCAAAGCTGTCCCTTGGTGGAAATCCGACGAGCCTGACCCGAGTCATATGGCCTTTTCAATTGCTCCATATGTATGGGGAGGGTGAAAAACAAATAAGGAAGACTGCAGAAGGGATGTCCTGGGATTACGGTAAGTCCACAGACTGCCAAAAACATGAAGAAATCTGTCGTGGAAGCGCTGGAAGCAGATTGCCCCTTAGAAACAGAGCTGGCTGGGGCTGAGCCCCGGTGGCGTAAGTAGTTGAGTGCGGGACTGTGTTCTGCAGGCTTGGTGGTTCAAATCCAGCAGCGGGTCTCAGGAGCAGAGCTGGGTAGCTCCCACGACCACCAGAAGCAGTGATGCGTGCCCCCCGCCCCCCCCCAAAAAAAAGAAAGAAACAGAGCTGGCTAACCTCACATCCTTGCAGGAGCCCTCAGGAAGGAGCAGTGCCTGCAACTCTCGGTAGACTAGAGGGGTGGCAAAGGGAAAGACCACCTATGAGATGGATGGACTGGCATAGTGGAGGTGACATCGGACCCCACCTGGTTTCCTGCTGTAGTTCACAGGGTCACTGTGGGACAGGATCAACTTGACGGCAGGGCGTGGCTTGTTGGTTCTATTCTGTTTATTTTTGTCTTGGTTTTTGTGTGTGTGAGCATCACTGCCCCCTGGTGGGAGTAGGAGGCCCGGCCTTGTGTCTGGAGAGCTGGATTTGAACCACCAACTCTGGGGGCGCAGTCCCGCACACGACCACGACAGCACCGGGGCTCAGCCCGTGTCCTGTTTCTAACTGAAATGTAAACGAGTAATTTCTGAAAAGTGAGACAAAAGCTATGTCTTAAAATGGATGAAATCTGATCCGGCTGCCTTATAGAGAGCTGGCACTGGTACTAATATTTTGTGCCTCCCGATTCCATTCCTTGGGCCACCCACTCTGGCTGACCTTCTGCCCGAGCACTTCACCTCTGGAGCCCAGTTTCCTCATCTGTAAAATCGATCCTTGCTAATTACCATAAGCACGGCAGTCTGACGGAAGCAGGCGTAGTAGGCGCTATTGCTGCTCAGTAATTAAAGCAATGTTCTTCTCTCCAGGAAGGGAGCCTGGCTGCCTAGGGGAGGGAGAAGAGCTCGCATCAGCTAGTTTCTGACACAAACCAACCTTGACTCTGCCAAGGCGGCGGGCAGGTCAGAACACAGGAACTCTGGCTTCGCCCGCGCCCCGCCCCTCCCGGTCCCGGCCCCGCCCCTCCCGGCCCCGGCCCCGCCCCTGCCCCGTTGGAGCCGGCCCCGCCCCGCCCTCGCCGGCCCCGCCCCCATGGAAGTCTCGCGTCCTTCGAAACCGCGCGAGCTCGGGTCGGAGACCCGGGACCGACGGTTGGATGGACGGAACCATTTGGTACGCTACGTGGGGAGTCCGGAGAGCCGACGCGACCGCGCTCTGCCGACCTTCCACTTGGCAGCTCCGGTCGTGGGTCCGGGGGCAGCGTCCAGGCCGTCCGCGAATTCTGCGGCGCCGGAGGGCGGGCCGAATCGGCTGCCGAGAGGGGGGCCGCGTGTGTGTGCGGCGACGCCCCCCTCCTGGCGGAGGGCCGATGGGAGCGGCCGACGGCCTGCGCGGGGGAGGAGGCGGCCCGAGCGCCATTTTGTAAGAGCCGAGAGGTGGCCGGGAGCTCTCGGGGCCTTCGCTGCTCGTTCCCTCGTCTCGTTGGCTCGCGGCGGCGTGGTCGGTGAGTCGCGGGGCGGGGGGGAGACGCGTTCGTCCCTCCGCCTGGGGCGGGCTGGAGGCGGGCGCAGCCGCCTCGGCGCCGGCGGGGGCCCGGGCCGGGGACTAGGCCGGCCTGGTCGGGCCCAGCGGCCTGGGGCGGGAGCGGCGTGGGGGCCGAGCGCGCGGGGGCCGCGGGGGGCCGTGCCGTCGGAGGCGGCCCTTGGGCCTGGCTTCGGGGCCCCGCGGTGCTGGCTGCGGACGTTGTCATCCGGGGGACGCCCCTAGGCTCGGCTGGGGGCCTCTGCGCCCCCCCCCCCGGGCGGCGCCGACAAACTCCTCCCTCGCCGGCCCCCCATTGGTCTCTGGGAGGTGGCGGCCTCGATCCCCAAGGACTGGTCGCCCCGCCCGTGTGACGGTCGTTTGGAGGAGCCAGCGGGAGCCCCAGTGAGAAAGCAGACAGGAACTTTTTGGGGGGGGGGCGGGGGGCCCAGCTTTTTGCCTGGCTCGCTCCTGTGCACGCCTTAGATCGCCGCGTAGCCTTCACGCGCGTGGAGAAACCGGCCCTGACTCGGTGACCCACTTGGGGTTCTGTGGGCCCGCCAGTGCTGGGGACTGACTTCACCCCGGTACTATGTGTCTGTGTCAGAGTCGTAAAATCAGTGCCACCGTGTGGGTGGCACCCACCCCCCACGCCCCCCGTCGGCGCTTTGGCCACTGAGACCCTCCAAAGAAACGGGGACCCTGGCATTTATCTCCGTCTGCCTTTCTTTTCCAGAAATCTTGAACGATGTCTGAGTATATTCGGGTGACCGAAGATGAGAACGACGAGCCGATCGAGATTCCCTCAGAAGATGATGGCACCGTGCTCCTGTCCACCGTGACCGCCCAGTTCCCGGGCGCCTGCGGCCTGCGCTACAGGAACCCGGTGTCCCAGTGCATGAGAGGGGTCCGGCTGGTGGAGGGAATTCTGCACGCCCCCGACGCCGGCTGGGGGAATCTGGTCTATGTTGTCAACTATCCCAAAGGTGTGTTGCCACTGCGGCTTTGCACTAAAACTGGGTGTAGAGGGAAAAACATTGACAGGCTAGTTGCCCCCCCCACACACACACACACCATTTCAACCCAGTTTTTAGACTAGTATGAAAGGCCACTAGTCTAAATTAGTAAACACTAAAGATTGCTTTAAAAGAGGAAACTAGGAAGAGGGAAGGTGGGGGCAGGGGAGAAGAAACTATTGAAATAATGAATTGTCTGATCCACAGTAGCTTCCATCTAGTCCGTTGGAGTTAGATTCACAGCAGCCCTGTAGGACAGGGTAGACTTGCCCCTGGGGTATTCAAAACTAACTGTAGGAGGGAAACCTCGTCTTTCTCTCGCTGGGTAGCTGCTGGTTTCAAACCGCAGCACTAGCGAGTCACGTACTGTGCTCCACGGCTTCCTTCTGAACAGGTGTTGCCAATACTTGGCAGCTTTCTGTGTGCTGTAGCTGGACTCTTGTGAACTGACCCAAATTTTGGGCTGTCTTTGCCCCTCACAATCTTAGCACATTCATTCAGCTAATCTCACACACACACACACACACACACACACGAGCATCAGTTGGAGTACCTTAAAGATTTGAATTAGTATGGTTATTAGTTTTATTCTTGCAGCAGCTTGCTATTCTCTAAGAGCATCAAAATTGAGGACCAAAGATAGAAAAGTACATTGTAGCAGTAGAAAGATGTGGGGGGGTGGGGCAGAAAGGATGTTAGGGATAGCTACCTATTATGTTTGCCATTTAATAGTGGGACACGGTCAGACCATCAGAGTGGAGATGCCAAACATTAACTTAAACACATCTAGATTATTTTTCTTTAAAAATGGCTTTAGATTAGCACTTAAAGTGTCTGATTTCTATTTGCTTCCTGTGCCAAATATTGGCTTTAAAAAGCAAGAGTTTTCTTTGTTATAAAACAAATGTGTTCGGGTTGAGCCCCGGTGGCGTAGTGGCTGTGCGCGGGACTGCGGCCCACTGGGACGGAGGTTCCATTCCAGCAGTGGGGCTGGGCCTCCTACTCCCACCACCGAGAGCAGTGATACCCCGTCCCCAAAAAAATGTGTTCATTATTGGGTGATTAGAAAACACAGATTGAGTAGGTTGTAGCTGTAGTGTCTGGCCCGTGGTGGCACTTAGGAAATAGTGAGAAAATGTGAGTAGCTAAGCGTCGTTCTACCGTACAGATGTAAAAGACACCAATTTTTTATATATAGCCTTTACAATTATGGAAAGGCATTCCAGTAGTTGAGCAGGCATATTTTTGTTGTTGTTTTGTGGCATCACTGCCCTGGTGGAATTAAGAAGCCCGGGTTTGCTCCTGGAGAACTGCTGCTGGATTTGAACTGTCACTGTGGGCTGTGGCCCCGCACACAACCACTGCGCCACCAAGGCTCAGCCTAGCAAGCATATTTCTATAGACATTCAAAGATGGTATGACACAGTTGTGACCTGTTCCCTCTGAAGTAGAAATACTTGGTTTGATGTTCCTTTTAAGAGTATATAAATGGCGGGCTGAGCCCCGGTGGCATAGTGGTCGTGTGCGGGACTGTGGCCCACTGGGATGGAGGTTTGATTCCAGCTCCATGGAGCAAAGGCTGGGCCTCCTACTCGCACCACCTGAGGGCAGTGATGCCCCCTCCCAAAAAAAAAAAAAAGTATATAAATGGCATTGGGATAGTGCCTGCCCTTCTCAAGGCTGATAACCTCCAGGGCCAAGGTCAGTTGTGCTTTCTATCTACATTTTTTGGCCAATTCACTCTCTTCCCCTGCCACTCACTGCTGCTTTGCCCGAGTCTGTACTGTGGCCACACAGAACTCACAAATACTCAAGTTTTCGGGGCACTGCAGACTTTGGGCTCAGAAACAACTAAGGATAAAGTTCTTAGCTCGGGATGCCTTCCTCATGTCTATACTCACAGGCAGGCCTCCCTGGGTCTGCCCTCTGCCCTGCTCAGGCAAATCCTTTAGAGATCTTTAGCCAGCCTGTGGGTATCCAGAAACACACTCACCCCGCCGCCACTAGCAAATAGCTTGCCTTAAAACAAGCTCCCTCGTGGATCAAGAAGCTGCTGCATTGCTTCCCGCTGGTTTCTCCGTTTGGCTGTGCCATTTCTCTGCCGCCGCTCTTCACCATGTTCAGAGGTACTGCTGCTGGCCTCCCAGCTTTGGGAGGCTTCTAACCCAGGACCCCAGGTCCAAAGAACACTCTGCTCTTCCTTGATAGCCCCACAGCACTGTTTTTAGCCTGAAAGGATGACAATTGGCCAATTTCCTCCTTAGAGTCACACACATCTTAATTTCATGGTCCTACCTATTTAGGTGTGCCGAGCACCTTCATTCCATAAGTCAGTTATCCAATCCCCTTTGTGGGCTGCAAGCTCCTTATTTGCATAATCTCATCCTGTCATGTAGTTCAAGGAATGGCCAGTGAACATGACAGTTGTAATCTTAAGACATTTTTAAAATCAGCTGAGGATTCCTGAATACTTGGTCAAGGCCTTATTTTGCCCTTGAGAGTTAACTTGTTGCAAAACTTTAAAGTGTCTGTATTACCTCTAGAATTATCTTTTGAGCTTTTTAGTTGTAGACATTAGAGAGCAGAGTACATTTTAAGAAGTGTTAATGAAGTTTTCTAAAAGATTGTTGCTCGTTTTATTCAGATAATAAAAGAAAAATGGATGAGACAGATGCTTCATCAGCAGTGAAAGTGAAGAGAGCCGTCCAGAAGACGTCAGATCTGATAGTGCTGGGGCTCCCATGGAAAACGACTGAGCAGGATTTGAAGGAATATTTTAGTACTTTTGGAGAAGTCCTCATGGTGCAGGTCAGATGATTGAACAGTTTCTTTACCCCTGAACAGGAACGTAGCATTCCCGTTGGTGGTGGCACTGCCTTGGGTTCAGCAGATGGTGCTTCTAGTGTCACCTTACATCTATACAAAGAGGATGCTGAAAAGGCGTGTGGCATGAACTAGACTTTATGCAGCTTGCACTGTGTGTTTTTTCCCAATGATTTTATGGGGGCTCTTGCAGCTCTTATAAAACATGCATCATTTGTATCAAGCGTATTTGTACACATGTTGTCGTATTCATTTCTAAATATTTACTTGAGCCCTTCGTTTAAGCTCCTCCCCCCCCTTCTTTTTTTTTTTTTTTTTTAATGAATCGCACTGTACTTTATAATTTAGGGTTTTTAAACATTGCGGTCTAGTTCTTCTGTGCATTCATTCTAAGTGTTTCTGTTAAATTTTTTGATGTTGGGGCTGAGCCGCGGGGGAATAAGTGGTTGAGTGTGGGACTGCGGCCCGCGGGCTTGGCGGTTCAAATCCAGCGGCGGCTCTCAGGAGCAGCACTGGGTAGCGCCCATGACCACCAGAGGCAGTGATGCCCCCCCCCCCAAAGTTTTTGTTGTTGTGTACCATGAAAAAAAAAAGAAACTCAGGGTTGATATGCTGACACAAGGCATATTAGAATAGAGTCAACAACATCCTGAGAGCAAAAGGATAGAAATATTAAAAAGCTGAGCGGAGATAACAGGAGAGAGAAGACAAGAAAACTGGGAAAAATTAATGCTGGTAAAGCTGGTTCTTTGAAAGGATTCACAGAATTGAGAGACCGCTGTCAAACCTAGCCAAAGAAAGAAGGGACAAATGCTGATTGCAAGAATGAGGGGTGAAATGGGACAAAGTTTTTGTTATGTAAATGAGTTTACCCTTGTTTACATGATCTAGATTCAGCATTAACCATCTGTTGCTTATAGCTCATCAATAATTAGGCGTAGCTTTTAATGAAATCGCTAGTTAGACTTGAAGCCATTCAAATGGTATGTCAAGGAACTGGTTTGTGTGCATGCACGTGGGTACACTTGAGTAAACGTAAATCATCTTTTCTAGGTCAAGAAAGACATTAAAACTGGTCATTCAAAAGGATTTGGTTTTGTTCGTTTTACGGAATATGAGACCCAGGTGAAAGTCATGTCACAGCGACACATGATAGATGGACGATGGTGTGACTGTAAACTTCCTAATTCTAAGGTACTTTATTCCATCTCTCTTTATGCTTTGAGGATTATTGTTGAAAGACTTCCTTATAGCCCTGAGGAAAACTAAAATCACTGTCATCAAGTCGATTGTGACTCATAGCCGCCCCTACAGAGCAGTGATTCTCAACCTTACTAAGGCCGCAATCCTTAAATACACTTCCTCATGTTGTGGACACCCCCAACCAATAAAAAATTATTTTCGTTGCTACCTCGTAACTAATTTTTCTACTGTTATGAATCATCGTGTAAATAGCTGGTATGCAGGATGTAGTTTCATTGTTAAAAATTGAACATAAGGCTGAGCCCCAGTGGCATAGCAGTTGTGCGCAGGACTGCAGCCCACTGGGATGGAGGTTCAATTCCATCTCCACAGAGCAAAGGCTGAGCCTCCTACTCCCACCACCCGGGCAGTGATGCTTAAAAAAAAAAACTAAAGTTAAACAAAATGCTATTTATCAAGATAAACTTTTATTTTATAATGTATAAAGCCTATCATAAGAAAAAAACGGGGGCTGAGCCCCGGTGGCGTAGTGGTTGTGCGCAGGACTGCGGCCCACTGGGACGGAGGTTCAATTCCAACTCCACGGAGCAAAGGCTGGGCCTCCTCCTCCCACCACCTGAGGGCAGTGATGCCCCAAAATTGAACAAAAAACGCATAGTGACTAATCACCAAATAATAAGTAATTTATGTATGTGAAATACTTGTGTTTTCCGATGATCTGATGCAACTCTGGAAAAGGGTTGTCTGACCCCCAAAGGGGTTGCCACCCACCAGTTGAGCACCGCTGCTATATGTGGTTTGAGGCTCTGAGTCATTACAGCCCTGTGTTTCTCCCAGGGAGCAGCTGGTGGACTTGAACCGCCAGTCTTTCAATTAGTCCAAGGCTTAACGTCATAAATAGGGCTAAGCCCCGGTGGTGCAGTGGTTGAGTGCGGGACTGCAGCCTCACTGGCTTGACAGTTCAAATCCAGCAGCAGCTCTCCAGGAGTAAAGCTGGGCCTCCCACTCCCACCAGAAGACAGTGATAACCCCCCCCCAAAAAAATCATAAATAGCCCTTTGAAAAGAAAGCAACAGGGTATGTTCTTTAAATTATTTAGACTGAAAAACCTTTGATCACTTTTATTCCGCTTATGTGATACCTGTGTGCAGATAGCATAGCAACAATCAGTCTTGTTAACAAAGACTGTCTTCTCACCAGACTTGCTTAAAACATCATTGCTTTGCCCCAGAGCGGGGATGTTAAATATGTCAATCTCGATCGACCTAACTCTTACAGTCTAACCCTAACAAAAAACCCTAAAATTAACCAAGTCTAACACCAACCCTAATCCATTTATTTATTTATTTTATTTAATTTGGCATCACTGCTCTCGGTGGTGGGAGGAGGAGGCCCAGCCCCACTGCTGGAATTGAACCTCCATCCCAGTGGGCCGCAGTCCCGCGCACAACCACTACGCCACCGGGGCTCAGCCCCCATTTATTTATTTTTTTAATGCCATGCTATCCACACACATTTACAATTAACTAGTAGATCGCCATCGACATATTGAGCCCCCTCGCCTCAGAGTGTTTGCCAGACATGGACGCTTCTGGATCCACAGATGCCTTCAAAACTGTGCTTCACTGAGGCCTCTCAAGACCAGACATTGCTGATTAAAGTTCTAGGCTACTCTTTTGTAGTCTCACAGGGCAGGGTAGTTTTGTTCCATCTCCCATGCTGGTGATCTTTTTGTCATGTGGTGTTTTTACTCCCTTTTGACTTCAGCAAAGCCCAGATGAGCCTTTGAGGAGCAGGAAGGTGTTCGTTGGGCGTTGTACAGAGGACATGACTGCTGACGAACTGCAGCAGTTCTTTTCCCAGTATGGAGAAGTGGTAGACGTCTTCATTCCCAAACCATTCAGGGCCTTTGCCTTTGTTACATTTGCGGATGATCAGGTATTTTCCTCCTCATAATTTTGTCCAGATAATTAGCTAATTTCGCTTGAACTTTTTCCCAGTCAACAAATAGCTGTCTTTGGCTGCATTTTCTAACTTTGTAAGGTTATGCGTTGCCTATATTGCTACACAACTTGTGATAGATATTTCTCAGGGCATAGCATTGATTAGGGTATTATGTTAAATGAATTGAAAAAACTCTTGCTGCCGTTACTAAAGCTAAAAATTCTTTGGGGAGGGGGGTGAAATGAACATTCATTGTTTATTTTCCCCCAGCTTCGGGCAGGGGTTTGAAAGCTAGGCGCTATGGGTCGTTTCACATAAGATTCAGTAGTATAAGCTCTTACTTGGCGTTCCTTATTTTTTACAGGTTGCTCAGTCTCTTTGTGGAGAGGACTTGATCATTAAAGGAATCAGCGTGCATATATCCAATGCTGAACCTAAGCACAATAACAATAGACAGTTAGAAAGAAGTGGAAGATTTGGTGGTAATCCAGGTGGCTTTGGGAACCAGGGTGGATTTGGTAATAGTCGAGGGGGTGGAGCTGGCTTGGGAAACAACCAAGGTAGTAATATGGGCGGAGGGATGAACTTTGGAGCTTTTAGCATTAATCCAGCGATGATGGCCGCAGCCCAAGCAGCTTTGCAGAGCAGTTGGGGAATGATGGGCATGCTAGCCAGTCAGCAGAACCAGTCAGGCCCGTCGGGGAATAACCAAAGTCAAGGCAACATGCAAAGGGAGCCAAATCAGGCCTTTGGTTCTGGAAATAACTCTTACAGTGGCTCTAATTCCGGTGCGGCAATTGGCTGGGGGTCAGCCTCAAATGCAGGGTCGGGTAGTGGTTTTAATGGAGGCTTTGGCTCCAGCATGGATTCCAAATCCTCTGGCTGGGGAATGTAGACAGTGGGTTCTGGTTGGTTTGGGTTGGTTGGCTGGTTGGTTGGTTGGTTGGTTGGTTGGGACTGACAGGAACTGAAAAATTTTTTCTAAACTCATGGTAAGTATATTGTAAGATATATATGTACTAAAAATTTTCAAGATTGGTTTGTTCAGTGTGGAGTATATTCAGCAGTATTTTTGACATTTTTCTTTAGAAAAAAAAAGGAAGAGCTAAAAGAATTTTATAAGTTTTGTTACTTAAAGGGTTGAAATATTGAGTGGTTGAAAGTGAACTGCTGTTTGCCTGATTGGTAAACCAACACACTACAATTGATATCAAAAGGTTTCTCCTGTAATATTTTATCCCTGGACTTGTCAAGTGAATTCTTTGCATGTTCAAAATGGAAACCATTGGTTAGAACTACATTCTTTTCTCCTTGTTTTAATTTGAACCCCACCATATGGAGTTTTCCTTGGGAGTGTCTCCTTTCTGGAGATCCTGGTGTCACAGTGTTTGGTTCTTTGGTTTTTGTTTGTTTTTAATGCTTGTCTCCCCTCATGTACAAAAGTACAATAAGAAGCCTTCATTTAATCTCTACAGTTCATCTCATTTCAAATGTTTGTGGAAGAAGCACTTCATTGAAAGTAGTGCTATAAATATTCTACCGTAGGAAAACTTCTGTCTACATGCTTTCTCATTCAAGAATTCGTCATCACACTGCACAGGCTGCGTCTTTGACGGTGGGTGTCCCATTTTTATCCACTACTCTTTATTTCATGGAGTCGTATCAACGCTATGAACGCAAGGCTGTGATATGGAACCAGAAGGCTGTTTGAACTTTTGAAACCTTGTGTGGGATTGATGGTGGTGCCGAGGCATGAAAGGCTAGTATGAGCGAGAAAAGGAGAGAGCGCGTGCGCAGAGACTTGGTGGTGCATAATGGATATTTTTTAACTTGGCGAGATGTGTCTCTCAATCCTGTGGCTTTGGTGAGAGAGTGTGCAGAGAGCAATGATAGCAAATTCGTACGAATGTTTTTGCATTCAAAGGACATCCACATCTGTTGGAAGACTTTAAGTGAGTTTTGTTCCTAGGTAACAACATATTAGTTGAATGTGTTAAGTGAAAAGATACTTGTATCTCCCCGACCCCTTGTCAACTGCTGTGAATGCTGTATGGTGTGTGTTCTCTTCTGTTACTGATCTGTAAGTGTGGGAAAGTGAACTGAAGCTGATGGGTTGAGACCGTGGGCTGAGCTTGTGGTGTGCTTTGCAGGAGTCCTTGGAAGCAGAGTTCGCCAGTGAGCTCAGCTGTCTCAAAGAAGGGTGGACGTTCTAATGTCTGTTAGCCCCCTCCCCCCCATAAGAATGCTGTTTGCTGCAGTTCTGTGTCCTGTGCTTGGATGCTTTTTATAAGAGTTGTCAATGTTGGAAATTCTTAAATAAAACTGATTTAAATAATATGTGTCTTTGTTTTGCAGCTCTGAATGCAAAGAATTGATAGCAGTTAATTCCCCCCCCCCTCTTTTTTATTTTTTTAACCCTTTTGAGATGGAACTTTCATAAAGTTTCTTGGCAGTAGTTTTATTCCGCTTAAAATAAACTTATTTGAAAAGTTGTCTCAAGTCAAATGGATTCATCACCTGTCATGCATTGACACCTGATACCCAGACTTAATTGCTATTGGTTCTTGCATTGTTCAAGATGAGCCATTCTTTTTTTTTTCCTCGCTCTTTTTAATCTAGTTTTTAATAAGTCTGGGTGACAACACCTAAAATGGTAAGCAGTACCCTCCAGCTTTTCCTCGATGCCTTGGTGCATTTGGGTAATGTTAGAAATTGGCAGTCACCAAGCCGAGAATTCTGCCTTTTAAAAAAACGAGCAAAACAATGTTTAATATTGTCAGGTGCTTTGTAGCAAAGCCTATCAGTGGAGGGGGGGGTGGAAAAAGCAGTCCCTTTCTAATTTGAAAACTGGAATGCATTGCCATAGGAATAAAGGTAGAAGAAACCACAAATGATCTTGTGCCTGAAATCCATGAAGAGTCCCAACAGCTAAAAACGTAGTAGGATGGGTTGTGTGTCTGTGGAAGTGTTAAGTGAAATGGACTTTATCCTCAAAAGGTGAAGGGATATAGTAATGTTGACTAAAAGCATTTACAAAACTCACAAAGCACTGCCAAGTATGTAGAAGCAATAATATATTGGCGCTTGTATGTTTTTATGTAACGACTGTGAGAGCTGAGGGTTTGTTTTCTAATTGGGAAAATGTTACAACTTTTGTATTGATGGCATTCTTAAAACCTTTCATCGAAGGAGATTATGATAAATAGGTTTGTCAGTGTGCAACTACATGTTTTAAACACGGATAAGTGAAGTCATCTTTTAGATGTGTGATCACAACCTTAATTTGTTCCTCACTTTCCTGTGTGAAAGGATCTTGCGTTGCTTGAGGTTTGGTTTTTTTGTTTTTCCTGCATCTAAATCTGCATGATTTCCAAATCCTGTACCATCTGAATTTTGCATTTTAGCACTTGCACTGTTACTCAGCAGCAGTAACATGGTAGCACTTAAAATGGTACTCGGGGAGCTCCACAGACTTAACTGGCAAGCCTCCAAGGAACCCAGGGGTAAGTTCACTCCTCAACGGCATGGCTTTACTCCCTTCTGTCCACTTGTGTAAGCCTAGTGTCTGCTCAGAGAAGCCTTTCAATGTTGCCTTTTATTAACGTGTTTATGGTTCTACATTGCAATGGGTAGTTATTCTGCCCTTTTCCAAGAAAATAGAAGTTTAGAAGTACTTCAATTATTTAGCAAAAAGTTGTTTTTTATCTGGTCATCTAAATGCATTCATTCTAACATTTTGAACCAGTTAAATAAAAAGCTTTGTTGTCACCACAGTTTAGTGTCTGGAGTCTTACTGGAAAAACACTTCTTTTTTATTTGTGACAAGAATGCTGGAAAATTTAACTTAAAAAGTTGTTAGCTTTTTTGCCCCCAATGGGATATATGTGCAGAAGAGGAATTTTACCAAATCTCCTATTGAATTTTTGCATATAATTGTAACTACTAGCTAGGCTAACCAACTTTAAAAATAGAACTATGTAAAAAAAACAAAACTTGAAGGGCAAATGACTGAAGAGAAATTCGTTCTTTTAATTTGAACATGATTGAGGTTCTTTCCCATTGTTTTCAGCATAGCAATAAAGTTTTTAGCTTTGGAATAACTACATCTCTTAGGTAAAAGTAATGATCTCCGTTTGTTTTCTGGTATTGATAAGGAGTTTGTTGTTGTTTTAAATGGAGATTAGTTAATACCTGGGCTGAAGTTTCGAATTTATTTAAAACCAAGTGAATCCAGGTTATTCCTGCACCCATCTTGCTGTCCCATAGGAAGCACTCGTAGGGTACTCTAAGGCCAAAGCAATAGGCCAACAGGCCGTTTATAGAAATGTGCGTGGGTAGTATGAGAAAATGCTCAAAATTGTAAGTAAATGCAGATTAGGCAGTGAGCTTATGAATGGTTTGGTACGCACATTGCCAGGCTGGTTTATGTCCTCTTGGATCTACTGGAGAGTGGGCTTAGGCCGGCAGGCCTGGCTTTGCCTGCCACTTCAGTTGTAATTACAATTTGCTTGTCTGGTTGGACAAATGACAGCTGCTGTGTTCAAGATTCTCTGTTCTTACCACTGCTAATATCTTTTATGGGTTTTAAAATATGTAATCAAAATGTATTAATTATGTTGTTGATCCAGGGGACGTAGTTAATTACTTTGGTATAGACGCCGTACTGTCCTGCTTCCCCACAATTAATGGAGCCCCAAGACACTATTCCTCCCACAAACCACCTCTGTGTCTCATCATCTAGAAACACCAAAGCCCCACCACTGTCCCCTCGGCAGCTATCCTTGCCCCCACCCTCTAAGCCGGCACAGAGCATGTTCGCAGTGACCCCAGCCCCTGCTGAGGAGTCCTTTGCATAGGCGGCAGCACACTTTTGGTGGTCCACGATTGGTATGTCAACAAACTTTAAGCTTCTGGCAAGAAACCCCCTTTGGGTTAATCCCCACCCAGCTGCCGTTGCAATGTCATTTGTCCTCATGAAGGATCCTGCATTTTTTCTTGGCAGACAGATGGGCATGATGGTGCTATTGATCACGACTTTGTCCTTCAGCTTAATCAGTGCTATGTCATTGTTGAAACCGGCATCCTGGCTGTAGTCTTCATGTACATAAATGGCTTCTGCCCAGGCTTGTGTGTAATGTGGTGATAGTCTCTTCAGAGCACCCATTCTGATGTCCAAGGAGGGTGCATCGTCTTTCTGCCTGTAGACTGCGTGCGCAGCCGTCAGGATCCATTCATCATGTAAAAGCGCCCCTGCTGCTGTCGTTTGTCCCAGCAGCAGGACTTGCCAAGGGAAGTCGCCAAGCTTTGCGTTTTGCCCTCCATATATACGACTTCCTGTAGCACGGCTCGATAGACCGCACACTAGAGAAAGAAGCAGATATGTAACATCTTTATAAACACCTAGGGGCGTTTTTAAAGCAGCACAATTCAACGACCTGATCGTGTGTGTATTTGTGAGCTCGGCAGAAAATGAGCAGGGTGGAAATTAATTTTCAGCATCTTGTGTTTTGTAAGTCCTTGAGCTACAGGATGCAGGGAATTACTGAAGAGGGCAAAGGAGGATGGAGCTGACGCTCAGTGGTGGGTGACAAGGTGGAAGAAAATAACCTTTTATTGCTTCTACTTTGCTATGTGCATAGTGGGGTCTTTGCCATGTAATTCTCATAAAGCAGGCATTAAGGTCACTGTCATAAGATGTGCAAAGTTTCTGCTTTGAACATTTTAAAGATTTTAGGAATTTGGAGTTGTAGCCAGGACCATTCCAGTTCAGAAATAATTTTTTGATTATCCAGTTGGTTGTTTCAGACACTAAATTTTACAGTGTCTTTATTTGCTATCTATGCTCAGTAATGTAGCATATATGCTATTGTATCAAGATACTTGAATTCAGACTTAATCCATGTAAGGTAAGATACAGACATTTTTAATCTAAGCCACAAAACACAGGTAATGATGATAAATCATCTTTCTGAGGTGGCCTATCTTCAGAACCAATTCTGGTAAAAATTTTAGAGTACTATTAAAAAGGCAAATTGTATGCATGTTTGAAGCTTAGTTGCCATTAAAAACAATTGCTTAGGGGATTATTTTTTTAATAGTATACTTATGGAGAATATCAAGTCAGTAGAGCTCATGTTTATAAGGGTGTAAGTGGGTTCAGATCATTTTAAAAATCATTTTTTTATCCTTACCTAGTTAAAAGGTCCAGAATAATCAAATGACTGATGCAGTCAGTATGCAACCACCTCTGTTTGCAAAGGAATGAGGACAGATTGTCTGGAAGTGCTAACTTGCCCTAAGAGCCAAGTGCTGGAGTTACATTTCTGCCGACCACAGCTAACGCTCCACTCCCCACTTCTCCCCTCCATCAATTACGAATCTGGGTGTAAATGTATCCATTACCAGGCTCACAGACTGGGAGGGATTTTTCGCCTTTGGCACTTGTCCAGAATCCATCAGCCTCACACACATATTTACCTGCAAATCATTGGAAACGCAAAAATGTTTAACTGGATGTATAAGGTGGTTGTCATTTGCTTGAATACCCCCTTGAAAAATGTTGATTCTTGAGTATCCGTGGGAAATAGAGGTGTCTGAATAACCATTTTACATGATTTCATAAATAGCGGTCTCTGCATTACCATGTTTGCTTGCAAAGTGGAAACCTTTTAGATGTATAACTTGAATATGTATCAAGCTCTCAAGTGCTTAATGATAAGGTTTTTGACTTGTTGAATTAAACCATTTGGAATATATTGTGTGTTTGTAGTAGTCATTTACTGGATAAGATCTGTTTTCAGATTCCTACAAATTGACATTAAAGTCACTCCAGCTGTAATATTTCACTTAACAGGAGGGTGAAGTGCCTTCTAATCTTGTGTCTAGCGGTAGCCAAAAATGTTGACTAAACCTTATTTTCAGACCAAGGACTTTAATTCCAATGTCACCCATCCCCCAAGTTTGGAGATTGTTCTTACCGTCATTACTGGTTTTCATTGTGTAGAAGTTCTCGGTACAGCTGTACTGAATCAGAGATTTGTAAGTGGTCACCTCTGGACCTGTGATGTATTCGACTCGGCCATTCGGTAGGTCATCAGGAGGGCCACAGTCCACAACTGATCAAGACACATGGAGGAGCCTCAGTTCTTACAAGTAGGACCCTCTTAAGAGCTGAGTCAGTTCTCTGGAGAGGACGGGCCACCTGATGAAGCCAGAGCCCTTCCCCACTGACCTGTGGGTGGCATTCTCTGAAGTCATCACGCCAAGGGGGAGAGTCCTTGGTGTGATTTCAAAGCCTCACTTGCATCCCAACTAAATAGCTTGGGGTGAAAGCAACTTGCAGGGTGGGGGTGGGAGTGTGAAGGAATATGAAAAGCTGCGGGAGAGGAGACCCGCGCCCCCCCCCCCCCTTGCAGGCAGCCCACTCAGGCTGGGACCACCTAAAGGACCTCAGGTGTAGGCCCAGAAGTGACTGCAGAGATTTGCTTACTCTTAACATTGGCTGGTTGAATTGAGAAGGCCCTACGGTGACCTTTAAAAAAATATTTGGGGATTTAGCTGTTAAAATATATCTTGAACTGGGGGATAATACCGTGAAGCCACTGATTAGAGAAAATGAATTCCATCTCGGCTACAGCTCTAAACATAATGTTGGCTTTAAAAGGTTACCTTTAAGTGGTTTGCATCTACTTGAAAATGGCCAAGTGTCTACTGTGTGCAGGTCTGCCAAGTGCTTTATTACAAGTGAAAAACTGGAAAAGTAGGAATTAGGTTTAAAGGCAGCTCCTTGGTGAAATGCACCACTGAACCATGAGTAGATCTGTTGATAAGGGGTTGTTGGGAAAGCAGTGCTGTTAGGGATGGTCGTGACTAATGGTTGCTCAAACTGCAGATAGAGCCCATACCAAGAAGTTCATGGGGAAAAGATTTAAAAGCTCAGGACTTTCCCCTAAGCTTTTTGAAGTTGCCGTTTTAATGACATGCGTATGGTTACTTTGGACACATCAGGGCAGACTGCTGGGTGGGGGTGGGTGCAGTGGCCACAGCGGTGAGTTCCAAGCTCCCCCACAGGGATAACTTTCCTTCCGTTGCCCACAGGACCACCGCAATAACGCACGGAGCACATGAGGTTAAAGGAGGAAAGGATTCGATCCTAAACCCTCAGTGGTAGTCATCGGGGAAGCTGAGCAAGAGGTTGCCACAGTATTATTGAAATTTTGAGCTATGTCAATATGTTGATCATTGAAAAATAAGCAATTCTTAACCCACAAAATATGCACCATTACCCCCAGCTTGGGGGGAGGGGGGATGGGAATGGACACACAAAACTACCACAATGCCTCCATGCAGAGCACGTGTTTGAAGAACAGCAAGTGTGTCCAGGCTAGGCTCCAATATAAAGATGTCTGGCAATGTGGATGGGAGGTTGGTGGTATGAAGTCACCCAATGACTGCTCGAGAGACATCCAGGGTACTGCTTCCAGGCTGGCATCTAACACCAAGTGGGTGTGTCCGGGTGGCATGGCTGAGGACTTGGCTACAAGTCCGAAGACACCTTTGAACCCATTGAAGGATCTCTGGGAAGCAGACCCCTCGGCAAGTAGCAAAGCCTACCAAGAGCAATTTGAGTGTGGTGGTCGTCTCCAAGCTGGGGGGGCCTCATGGTGAGGGCTGCGTGATCTCTTTCTGCAATATGCCTTCTACTGTTGTAAAGCAAATGCTTGCTAGAGCGTGACTGCTGTGAACTTTGTACAGACGCTGAGATGGGAAAGTGAGCAAATCTAAGCACAAGATCTCAGCCCAGTTAAGTTACGGAGAAGTGATGGGTTTCCGTACGGCTGCATTCTGGCATCGGTTGGTCCCAAGATCCACCTCTCTGGCAGACGGCAGCAAATGACTTCAGGGGCAAGGAACCCTAGGGAGGAATTCAGAGAGCGAACACTCGTGTCTTTGTCGTCCAGTTCACTGCACACTGCCCTGAGGGTCCCACGCATGGGGCGGCCTCCTATCCTCGGCCATCCTCCAGCAGGCACTGGCTTATTTCGAACCCGATTGATTTTTGCTACAATTTAAACCTTACTATTTCCTTTCAACTTTAACCCAAGATCAGTTGTCTTGAGTTTCATAGATATCCCATCAGTATTTCTTAATGTCAAAGGTTTGTGATTTTTTTTACTCTGGCTGAAGCCCCCCTAGTGAGACAGGAGCTGAGGGGTCTGCAGTGGCCGTTGTGGAGGGAGATCTGCAAGTCCTTACTTAAGCTCCCCAAGTTTCTGCTCGGCTCCCAGGGCAGGAGGCAGCTACAAGCTTTTTGATGTGTGTGTGTGTGTGTGTATGTATGTGTGTTCTAAAAATCCAACACGGACGGGAGATGGCATGGGGAGAAGCCTTAGCCTTCCGACAATCTCAGCCTGATAGTTTCTCAACCAGACACTCAGCAGGTCTGTGGCCCCAGAAGCGAGAAAAAAGCCTGCCCAGGAAGTTTTGCAAGGTGGGAAAAGGGTGGCTCCCTCGCCCTCATCTCCATTTTGCCTTCGTCCCTTCACAGGACCGCGGATTGCCTAGCCAGCTATCATTTCAATGTTATTACTTTATACCACTGGGACCCAGTGACAATTTTGAAGACCATAAAGAGGGCGTGTTAATCTCTTACCTGTGCCCCTAAAGCCACATGGTAAGCATTTTTTAAAATTACACTCCCTCTCCCTTAACAGTGATCACTATTTATAACTTTGCCGAATAGACTGTTTCCAAGGGCCCTCTCGTTCTTTTGTGAGCCCAGGAGTAGTTGCATGTGGAAGGTCATCATGTGGTCAGGGCCGGGGAAGGAACCGTCATTTCACGCGAGGGCACAGTCTTCGCAGAGAAACGAGACAAGGAGCGCAATCTGCGCCCCCCGCACTTTGTCCCGGATGCGAAAGGGGGGCAAGGAAAGTCGCCCAGAGTTGATCGCTGCCCCGCAAAAGTGGCTTGGGGGAAGCAGGGTTCCTAAGGTTGCAAAGAAACTTCTCCGACGGCTCCCGTTGGAGAAAGGCCCGGCCGCCGGTCCCCGTTCTCCTGCACTTCCCCCCGCGCGCGGGGCGGGCGCGCTCGCTCGGCGCTGTCCACTTACCCGCAGGAGCTCGTAGCCCGCGTCGCAGAGGACGGAGATGCGGTCTTTCAGGATGTAGCGGGCCTGCACCGGCGAGACGCGGCCGCGGGGTGGTGCCATCGGCTCGGGGCACGGCTCAGCTGTGCGGGGGAGAGGACCGCTCTGGACCGTGCTGGAAAGGGACCGCGGAGCGGGTGGAAGCGGGGTGTGCTGCCCGTGGGATGGGGTCCCTCATGATTTAAAGCTGAAGACCGGTGCTTGTGGTACAGGGCTTGAGTGCCTCCCTGATCAGAAAGCCAGGTACACGCGCCCTAGGAAGGGGGGGGCATCCCACGACTGAGCACGTCCACGGGTTTCAAATCAAAAGGGCCGAGGACTGGATGGCTTCGGAGTCCCTGGGCGGTGTTGAGGCCCCGAGAAATGCCAGGCAGGGTCTTCCCTCAAAACCCTGCGGTGTGCCCGGTGGTGGCTTCTCCAACCCTGCTCTCCACAGCCCAGCGTCAGGTGTCACCTGGAACCTTCCTGGACCTCCGTTTCCTCATCTGGAAGACCAGGTGCTGGTGGCAATAGCCCTCACTGTCCGGGACCTCAAATTGCACAGGAAGGGAACAAACCCCCCAGTGGTCAGGTCACCAGACACCCCTCACCCCCGCAGGCCTGCACTTGACTCAAACCTTGAACCCACCCTCCAGACCCACCCTGCTCTCTCCTGGGCTGGGGCCTGCGGCTCCTGGAGTAGCTGGGTCCAGTTCACAGCCTGCGTCCTGGGTCCCAGGCTGCCCAGAGACTCTCCCGAGGGGAGCTGTTCTCCAGGGACAAGGTGAGGCCTTCTCAAAGCCATCTGACACCCCAAACAGACTCCCTGTCCACACTGACCATCCAAACGCCACAGGCTGAGTGCCCACTGGTTTCACCCTGGAGCCCAGTCAAGCCCAAGTCTGCCCCTCCTGGCACCCCTGAAACCAGCACAGCCGTTGGATGGGCCAAAGGAGCCTGGTGGCACAGTGGTGAAGCGCTGGGTTCAGGGTGACAGCCGCCGGCTGCTCTGAGGAGGGGAGGGGTGGCAACCCCTTCCGGAGACCTCTGCTCATCTGCTGATATGTGGCAGTGGGCTCAAACTCATGGGAAACAATGGGCCTGCCAAAGCAGACGCAGGACAAGGGACACGGACTCTGCCCCCGCCAGCTTTCCCAGCACCTCTCCTTCCATCCGCTTCATTGGCATACCATTCACATATGGTGCCGCTCAGTAGTTCAACCACAGCAAGAAGCTCGTGATCATCCCTCTCCCCCTGCAGGTCTAACCACAAGGTCTGAGGTTCCAAGCCACCAGCTGCTCCTCCAGACACAGACGGGGCTTTTCTATCCCCGCCAAGAGTTAGGGTCTCAGGAACTCACCGGGGAGTTCCACCCTGCCCAGCAGACACCCTGGCTCTGAACCGTCCATCCAAGGCATCATCTTCCTAACCCGCTTCCCTCATGTTAAAGAGACAGTAGGACCTGTAGCCTCATGGTTAGCGCTCCCTGTAACACGTTGCACCCACCAAGGCCTGGCCTGAGACGGCGTTCTCCTGCCTGTGAAGGTTAGGAATGGACTCTTCAGAAATGACATGAGCAGTGGGATGCCCGTGACCGGAAGCAGAAGTGCCCAGACACAGTGAGGCTTGGGGCCCGACTCGTTTTGCTTGGTGATGAGAGTGTGCACCCCTCCCTTGGAGCATTCTCCGGTCACCCTGTTTGGCTGAAGATTCCCTGGCACTCCACGGGCTGGTGGAAGGCTGGCCCCAAGGGTGGTTGGAACCACAGCCAATGAGTAGTGGGAGCCGGGGCTTCCTCCCAACGACAGACTCTGGTCCAGCCCCTCCACAATGGAAGCCTCTGTTATTCCAGCCTGGTGTTCCCGCTGCTCAGCAGTCAGCCCCCCTGCACGCTTCACACCGCACCTGTGCACTTTAGCACCTGCTATATTTCTGCCCTGGAACACCCTGGCCCCCAACACCTCCTGATCCTTTCGCTCTCATTGGAGGGGTTTGAGTTCCAGGAAACCTTCCTTAGCCCCCCCCCTGCCCCCTCAACCCCTGCCTCACCCAGACCTCACTTATAGGTCTCTCCTGCCTGGTGCTGGGCCCTGGGGTTGTGCTCTCCCCCAGGCTCTGATTATGTCACCAAGACAGTCCCCCAATTGGACTGAGGGTGGAGGGGGTGGAGACTGTGGTATCTGCCCTCGTACCCCCTACACAGGGCCCGTGGCACGTCCTGGGGGTGGGCAGGTGGGCAGAAGGGAGGGAAGGAAGATGAAGGCAGAGAAGGAGGGAGGTGAGCAGACGGTGGTAAGAGGCATGGATGGGCCATGGCTAGATGGATGATGTGGGTGGAAAGAAGGCAGGACTGGCGATGTGTCACTGGAAGTAAGTGTGCATGCCACTCCAAACCCCCACACTGCTGACTGTCCCTCCGTCTAGAAAGAGGGTTTTCTTGTGCTGCTCACAAGGGGACCTCAAGGCAGGCGGATCGCGAACCCGAGCACGCCAAGTTAGGAGCATCGGAGACAGAAAAAGCACACCCGGGGGAGACACACAGACACCGCACCAGGGTCACCAAGGAGCCCAGAAACAGCGCTGACAACCAGGGGAAAGCAACCTGGCCGAGACTCAGATTTGAACTTCAGCTGCCAGCCCTGTGAAAAACACAAATGCTCTTCACAGCCACAAGCTTGAGTGCAACTGTTGATCTCGGCCCCCTCCCAGAGGGAAAAACACAGCCCTGATGGAAACCAGAGACATCTGGAAACAAGGAGTCCGGTGGACATCCATCTCCGCCATCCTGAGACCAGGAGGACTGGAGGGTGCCCGGCTGCCACTACCCATTGTTCTAGAAAGGATCACGGTAGCGCGTGGTAAATGGGGGGGGGGGGGGGGCGGGAGGAGGATCTGATGCTGCCAAACCATCCGTGCTCACCATCACAGGTCTGGAAAGCCGACTCTGGTGGGGGAAGACGCTCATGGTTATGAGATAGAAACAAGTCTTAGTACACATTGTCATGACTGGACACGGTCCCTCTAATAACCGCCCATGAAGGAACTGTCATAAAGGACCTACCATCTAAGACGGACCGTTTCTTTCTGGCTACTTCACAGTGCCTAAAGGTTTTGTGTAGCTAAAAGCGTTCAGGAACTAGAGCTGACCCACCATAAAGGTAGCAACCGCCTGGGTCGGGCCCAGGGGGGGTGAGGTCAGCTAGCACCATGTCAGGACACTGACTCATCTTATTGCTTGTCTATTAGGTTACCTGCTGATGATAGTGCCTACTAATTATGTCTGATGTGAGCTGTATGCCATGCCTGTCTTATGAAAGATCTGGAGGCCCCACTATATATAGCCATCAGAAAATACATTCTCTCTCTCTCGGTCCTGACAGGACAAGAAGCCCCTGGGCCCCGCTGCCTGTCTTTAATATTGCCCACAATCGCAAAGACACTCCTGAGGACCTGTCCGAGTGTGGGGGACCGCCTCACCTCGACAGTAGAGGGGCCTGGTTCGAGTGGGAGGAAAGCGTGGACTCAGACTCATAGGAGAGACCAGGCTTCCTGGTGGGATAGAGACCACTGGGACTTTGTCACCCTGCAGGTCGGGACCGGGACCTTCCCCCGTGTTGGCGTCATCGCCCACTGTGATCACTGGGGCAGCACTGACCAAAGACCAAGTCCAGAGCAAAGGGGAGCAAGGACTGGGGACAGAGTGCAGGGAGGACGTGGGGTGAGTGAAGGGACATCAAGGGAGGATGATGGACGCATTGAAGCAACGTGGATATGAACTGCTCAAGGCCAAGCCTCTGTTCTGTCGACCAGGGCCTCATCCGCAAACAAAGGCTTAAAATAAACAATGCCAGCCACTTGTGGGAATTCTGTTTCAGCAGCACTAGGAGATCAGGAACTGATGGCTGGGTAGAGGGAAGGAAGGAAGGAAGGATGGAAGGAAGGATGGATGGGAAAGGGGTGCTTCCACTGTGAGGATCATTGCCCCAGAGACCACCCCGTTCACCCCTCCTCTGCCTCCCAGGCCTGGCCCAGGAAGAGTTCACTCCTGCTCACCCCCACACTGCTCTCTCCTGGCTCCCCTTCTTGAACCCTTGACCGTCCGTCCGTCCAGACAGAGATGGAATTCTGAGCTTTCCGCCTGGATCCCAGACCCCTGAGTGCCCTCACCTGTGCTCGTGTAGCGTATCTTCCAGCCTGTGTGGTCCCCCGACTGGTCTGTGACGAAGGTGATGTTCACCATGTTGCTCTTCGTTTCAATCCTGGGGGGCAGCTTTGTCCCGCAAAATGGGCCATATTGCTCTCTCCCAGTTTGAATCTGAAGGAAGAGAGGCTCGTGACTCTCAGGCCCTGCTGCCACAGGCCCTGCCAGGGTGGGAGAGATGCCTCCTGGGCCCTTGGCAGCTCCAGGGAGAGGCTGGGACAGGGCAACGTCCTCCTTCCCTTTAAAAGGCCCAGCCCAACTTGGAGCCCATGGAGAACGCCAGTGGGGACAGGGCTCTGCTGATGGTCAGATGGGTGGAGGAGGGATTGCTACTGGGAGAGACCCCTCCCCACGTTCTGGTCTGGACCGTCTGTCTCACACCTGGAGCACACACACACCCTGGGCCCCCACCTCCAGCGGATAATGGCAGGGGGGCAGGCTGGTTCTGTATGCTGAGAATAGCCCTGGATCCGGGAGAACAGCTACTTTCCAAGGCATGCCACTTTTCTATGAGGGGGAGGGGTGGTGAGGAACTGAACAATGCCCCCCCCCAAGCCCCCTCTCCACTCCCCATTCTACCCAGCCCCAGCCCACGAAGTGTTGGAAATCCCCACCTCTAGGCCTGTGATTGTAATCCCATGGCGGGTGGGCTGTCTGTTTTAATAAGGCAGGAGTCGTGTAGGCTGTGTCTTGAGTCGATCACTTACAAAATAATGAAAGACAGGCTTCCGGCAAGATGGCGAACCAGACAGACACGCTCGACAGACCCTCTGAGACCAAGACCTGAGAGGCCAGATGACACAGATACAGAGATGACCCTGCACTTCAGAGGAGAGGGTGAGATGGGAAGAGTGCCGACGAGGAGAAGCTGAATAAAATGGCCCAGAAAGGAGTCAGAGGGGTGAATTGCCTGAAAGCTTGATGTGAGGCCTCCATCTTGAACTTCTATAAACATACTTGGTGGCTGGTGATCAAGAAAGTGGGACACTTGTTTCCTAGATCCACCTGGTGACCAGTAGTGACCCTCACCCCTCACCAAAGGCCTAGCTCTGCCCGAGGTCAGCAACAGGCCCTCAGAGGCTGGGCACTGGAAGCCCCCACCCAGCAGTGTCAGGCAAGAACCCCTCCCATCACCACTCACCCCACCCCCACCCCAGGGCTGCACACTGGGCCCAAAAGAATTCCTTCCAGGAACAAGGATCCTGGTCTCGGCCACCAGCTGAGCCCGTATGATCTACTTCCTGACCCCAGAGGACACATGACTGGGCAGGCGTTCCATGCAGGACAAGGGTCTCTCTGAGTTCACGCCCCGAGAGCCCCTGGGCTGGATCAGTGGATCCTGACCAGCACTGAGAGCCTTTCTGTCCCTTCTCTTAGAAAGTAAAGTCCTTTCTCTCTGCTTTCTTTCTTTCTTTTTTTTTTTGGGGGGGGGGGCATCACTGCTCTCCGGTGGTGGGAGTAGGAGGCCCAGCCCCACTGCTGGAATTGAACCTCCGTCCCAGTGGGCCGCAGTCCCGCGCACAACCACTACGCCACCGGGGCTCAGCCCCTCTCTCTGCTTTCATCTGCTTCTCTTTCTCCTTCCCTTCTTTCTCCCGTTCCCTTCGTCTCTTGGCTTTTTGTTTGCTTTTCCTTTATCGTTCTTTGCTCTACCAAACCCTCACCAGTTTGGGTTTTAGGAGTTTTTGGGTTTTCACTTTTTTCTCTGCCCTTGTTATCTTCCTTTGTCTACTTTTCTTTTTAGTTATGAAATTATTTTCCTTTCTGTTGTTTGCCTACTGCGTATTTTTCTTTTCTTTTCCTTTTTGTCACTGTTTGCTTTTGTTTTTCCTTGTCCCACCAGACAAGAGATAATGTCCCACCAGGACACGCAGCCTCCGACAACCCTACCCACTGGGTGAAGCCCACATCCCAGCCCGGCACCATCTGAGCATCGGTAGACCAGCAACTCCAAAAAACCCTAGCTACAAATCATAAAGTGACCAGATTTTAACATTGCTAAAGTGGGACACCATTGATGGGGGCGGGGGGGGGGGGCGCCAAAGGGGAGGTAAAAAGGGGTGTATTCCTTTCCTGTTCTCCCGCCATTCCCTAGCTTGTTGTACATTCTTTCAAAAATTGGGACTTTTTAAAAACACTGCAGGATGTGGGGAAAAATGTTTAAAATTGGGACTGCCCCGCCAAAAGCAGGACATCTGGTCACTTTACCTATAGAGCGAGCTGGAACTGCCCCTGTCGAAAGCCCAGTCTTCCTCCCAAGGAGGGCCTGGTGATTTCAAACTGCCAACTCTGCAGGCGGGAGCCCAACACGTGACCACTGTGCCACCAGGTCAAAC